>JASAOL010000469.1:0-32380 GCA_030849045.1 Wallacemonas rigidus
GACGGTGCCGCTGCGGGGGTATGCGATGTTGAGCTTCATGGCTGTAAGGTTATCTTTTTCCTTTCTGTTGGACAGTCAGACAAGAGCAGAACGACAGGATGTAGTTGAGGAGAATAGGAAGAGAGACAGAGAGACAGAGAGACAGAGAGAGTCAAAGAGTGAGGGGCGGGTGAAGCAATCAACGGCACCGTGCGTGACAGAAAGAGCTCACCTCCACAACGGTTCGTGCCGGTGGGTGTGTTGTTCATCGTGATGGGGTTTTGACAAATGTGTCACTTCTCAGCATATTTTTTTTCTTTTTCTTTTTGGCGGTGTGAGCACTAGCGCATCGCGTGGTTCGTGTGTAGGCCCTTGATACTTCTCGTGTTGTCGTGGTGGTGGTGGTGGTTCGTTTCGTGAAATGTGAGAGGGACTGTGGGAGTCAAGTGACGGCTGCAGGTCAATAAAGCAACGGAACAAGAAAGAAAAACGGGGAACATGACGCTTTGCAGAATACAGCGAGAGGAATCTGTGTGTGTGTGGGGGGGGAGAGAGAGAGTTTCAAGGCCTGTGAGTGATGTGGCCCTTAGACACCCAAACTCCAGCTGACGGCGATGGTGCGGATGGCGGCGATGATGACGCTGAAGGCATCGGGCTCATCAAGAGAGCTCCGCCAGGCACCATGGTGGACCGGTGTAAAAGTTGATGAACAAAGTTCAGGAGCTCGGGCTGCGCACCCTCGCGCACGCCACACGCCCGAGCGACACGCACCGTGGCCAGAGCACGCGAGGTCGCCGGATCGACAACGAGATCGGTCACAGCATCTGCCGCCCGCGTCGATGGTGCGGGGGAGGAACTGGCGACGGCAGAGAGAGAGGTGTGGTGAAATAGAACAGAAGAAACGGCGGTGGGTGCGAGTGCGTCAGCGGGCGACGCGCCGTCACCTCGATCCGTCGACGTGATGGCGCCGCCAAACACG
Source organism: Wallacemonas rigidus (assembly GCA_030849045.1). NCBI lineage: Eukaryota > Euglenozoa > Kinetoplastea > Trypanosomatida > Trypanosomatidae > Wallacemonas > Wallacemonas rigidus. The sequence goes on from JASAOL010000469.1 coordinate 959, forward strand.
CGTTCGCGGCGTTCGTACAGCGCGCGCACCTTTTTGAGAACCTCTGGCTTCACCAGCAAAGGTCGTTCCGCCTCTCGTAGCGCAAAGAGCGGCGGAGACTGCGGCGGTGTGAATGACGAAGCGGAGAGCGAACGTGATGGCCACGCAGGCGACGAAGACGCTGAAGTCGAGTCCAGTGCCGACGACGCTGATAGTGGCTCCTCGGTCACCGCGCGGGCAGCCCGATCGACAAGCTGCATCGCCTGGTACAGTGATCCGAGAAGGGTGAGTGAATAGTAGTGAAGATCGACATGGTGTGCCTCAACCAGGCGCTGGCCGACGCGGGTGGCCTCAATCACATAGCCTGCCTTCAGCAACGCCGTCACTGTCTCACTGAGACTGGCGTGGGGCAGCTCCGACAAGAGCAGCTGGTACTTGTGCGCACGTACGTCGTGCTTCGCGCGGAGTTCACGACGCCAGGCGGGTTCGGCGGCACGAACGGGTAAGCAGCCTGAGCGATCGGAGCACAGCAGCAGCAGCTGACTGAGTAAATCTGTTCCACGCGCGATAGCACGGTCCATGTCGTGCTGCGCGCGACGACGCCAGGCCAGCTGCTCCTGCTGCCATTTTCCCTGAAAGGAATGAGGAGACGGTGTATGTTCCTGTGCCGTGCGTGGTGTGTGCGGATGCGCATCGTTGTGACGGGCGTCTTCTGCCTGCGCCACTGGCAGCAGTAGTGGAGACTCACACAGATACTCGACAGCGCTACGGAACGCCTTGACGAGGTCACGCACCTTCTCCGTTCGTCGAGGATCAGGCTGAGCGATCATCACCGCCGGCAGCGGTACGTCACCCGGCACGAGGGAGGAGGCCAAGGCGTCCATATTGGCGATGGTGAAGAGCACGTACAGGTCACGTACATGAGTGCTGTACTGCTCGTGGCTCCGTGCGTTTGCGCAGCAGTCAATCAGATATTCGATCATCCGGCCGTACAGGGCAGCACTCGCCGTTACCGAGAGCGGCGCGGCACGACGCTGATGGTGTTGAAGTGCCCTGAACACGTGGGCGGCTTGCGTTAATTCTATATCCGACAAGTGCAGGGTCGACAGCGCTGACGCGGTCACCTCCGGTGTACCCGAAGAGGATGCCACGCGCGCAGACTCCACGGTGTGCCGCACACGCGCACGCAGCTCCGCCTGCATGAACTGAAGGACAAGCTCGGAGAGCTGCGGCAGCACATCGCACTCTTGTTGATGTGCAGGCGGCAAGGCTCTCAGTAGCTCCTGATGCGACGTACTCGGGAGCGCCTCAGCCAGCCAGTGTGTGTTCACTGCCCGCCTCGCGGCGCGCCGCAGAATGCCGGTGACGGACGTGTACGCGCGGGTCTGTATGAGGCAGTGTAGATACCACGCCTGGAAGCTCACTCGCACAGCCGCGTCAACGTCATCACATGCGTTTATGTTTGTGTTCGTCTCTTCTTGGGAAACGGGTAGCCACAGATCCAGAAGAACAGGTGCGCTTTCCTGTAGGGACGGCTCGAAGAACTCAGCAGGGACAGAGAGCGGGGTCATCGGCGCTCTAGGCGCGGGCGGAGCAGCCGGTGCGGCTGGCGGAGATGGTGGGGCTGCCGGCGCTGACGGTGCACGAGGAGGTACTGCGTAGGGCGGTGGGGGGAACGCTGAAGTCTGCGGTGGGTTCGCGCCCGCAGACCGCAGAGGCACCTCTGACCGCGTCGCACTATGCTCAACGACCGCGGTGAGAATAGCCAAAAAGGCCGCCTCGGTGCAGAGCAGAGGCCGCGACGACGACGAAGGGGAAGAGGTGGATGTGGGCTCCAGCGACTCCGACGGATTGACCTCGTCCTTGTCACCAACGCGAGATACAGTTGATAGAACAGCCGTGCGTGTGCAGAAGAGACGTAGCGCCGAGCCGACATCTGCCAGTGCAGCTGTGATAGCATGATGCGTATCGCTACCGGGCTCAACCTCCGCGCCGTTGTCAGATGAGCGCGGGGCGTATGCCGCGAGGTAGCGCCGAGATAGCTCGGACGCGACCTTCTCGTTGGGTGCGAGGCTGATGGCCGCCAGCAGGCAGGTCTTGGTGAGCGGCTCTGTCGACGGCAGATCGTGCTGCTTGACGGCGTGCGTGATAGCCGAAAGCCAACTAACCGACCACGGACGCAGTGCCTCGGTCCTCGCGCACGCCGCACCGCACGCACCACGACCTGTGGTCGTCATGGCTGTTAAATGTGCGTACCACTGTGCAGCCGGGTGCCCGTGAGGGGAGGGCCAACACGGCGCCTCCGATGAGCCATCAGCACCGGACGGAAAGCGAAAGAAAGGACGCACGCCGATGGACAAGGCCGCGGCAAGCGACGGTGCCGTGCACGCTAAAAGTGCTGTGACGGACGGTGCCACATCAATGGTGCTGCTGCCTGGCGGACCGGCGGGGAGAATGCCGCACGACACCGCAGTGAGCGCGGCTACGATCGCGCGTAGCCTCGCCACCGCGGCTGCCCGATCAGTGCTGTCAAGCCACGCGTGCACCAAGCGAGTTGGAGACAAGCCTACGCAAGACGCCTGTGCGAGAACCAGCACAATCTCCTCTGGATGGTGCCGCTCCAGAGCCAGCGATAAGCGCGCCTCCCAGTGACTTCTCAAGCCGTCATTGTCTGCTGCGCTGTGCATGTTGTGCGTGCGCTGCAAGTCTGATGCGACGGCAGAGGACGCGTGCGGCCAGGGCTCGGCATGGTAGTGGAACTGTGGATACCAGCAAGCACGTACAGCCGTCGGGAGGAGACCAACATGTCCCCGCGCCGGGACGCGCCGTGTAGGCCTCTCAGCGGCCTCCGGTAGTGATTGTGGTGACGATGACGGTGACGGTGATAGCGAGGAAGAAGTAGACAAGCCTGCAAGGGCCGGAGGCAGCACGTTCAACGGTATTCGTCCTCCTTGTTCTTGCGAGAGCATCAGCCGTGATCTTCTGTGACCCACTGCCATCGCACCCATGCGCGGCGGAGGACGCATGGCGAATTCACGACAGCAACTACCTTGAAAAAAAAAAAAAGAAACCAACGTGAGCTTAGGTCGGCAGTGGAAATGAAAAGGAGAAATGTGTACTTCGTACTTTTTCGCACCGAGAGAAGCAACAAAACAAAGGACGGGAGGAGGGAGTGAAAAGAGGGCTGCAAGATCGTGTCGACCTCGAGCGCACACGCGGCAGCATGGAGAATCACAGAAACCATCGCATGTCGTCGCCATTTTTTTTTATTTTTGTTTTTACCCGGTCGGTCACTCAGTCACCAGCAGATCACGTGGAAGCGAAGTGTTGATTCTGTGCATACCTGTCTGTGAGTTGATTGAGATGAGACGGGGAAAAAAAAAAAGAGACGGATGCGAAGTGCTTGCTTCTTTTTCCACAACACTCAATGTTGACGCTGCCACACGCACCTTCCTCAGTAACGTGGGAACGGGTGCGAGGAGACGGAGAACAATCACGCCCTCCGTCTCGCCAAGGGAGCCGTACATGTGGCCGTGTCTGTGTCTGTGTGTGTCTGTCTGTGTGTTTGTGTGTGCATGAGTCAGAGTCGTGGCATGATGTTAGGTTAATCGTCAAGAGAGAAAAAAAAAACTGTTAAAGAGGACATGTGCCCTTATTTGTGGGGTTTGTTATGTGGGTGTGGTCGCTGCCCCTGCTGTTGTATCCATCACAAGCTCATCAGCTTCACGAGCACCTCCTGGGCATTCAGCGCCTCACGTCGCGCACGCTCCGCGACTGCCGCCGCCTTGGGTAAGTCGTTAGCGACCTCGCGCTCGAAACGGACGTACGCGAGCCAATCTGCCGTGTTCGCCGATGCCACACGGTCGCCCTGCGCGGCTTGCACTGTCTGCTTACCATCGAACAAGAGCGGCACAAAACTCTCCACGTGGCGGCTGACGCGGTAGAGTGTGAGGCGCTGCTCGTGCGCACTGCGGGCCTCCGCGAGCCAGTGAAGGGCGGCCTGACGCGCGTCGATGCCACGTGGCCGGAGGAAGTGAAGAGCGTGGTGGACGCACGCGTCTGCGATTGCCTCGTAGACGGGGATGATGAAGCCGCTCAGGCTGAGCCGGGAGAGCGGCTGGCACCGCTGTTGGGCGTGACGAACAGTCATGAGCAAGTCCTGCATCCACGCTGGCAGCCACAGGCCGTCCACACCAGACGCGATCGGTGACGCGGACGCTTTCCCATGGTTCGAACTCGCCGCAGGAAGCGCCGACTCGCGCATCAAGGCGACGAGTTCATCGCATCGAAGCAGCGCCGCGCGATGGCCGGTCAAACTCTCCAGGCGGCAACGCAGTAACGCGTGGATACCCTGAACGCGCTCCCACTCCCCCGCGCGGCTGAGTGCGCCGCTCGAGGCCGTGGCCAAGAAGGCGATACCAGCCATAGCGTAGCTTCCGTACAACAGGGAGGATGGCCCGCGCCTCGCAGGACGCGAGCCGCCCTTTGACCCCACACCTTCATCCTCATCGTCGTCACTGCTGCTGCTGCTTGTGGAATCGGAGTCGGCTGCGCGGCGTGCACGGGCGGACGGGTGCTGCGCTGACGCGAGTCGAGCGGAAGACGACGATGACAACGAGCCCAAGGCCGACGCAGACGCGGAAGTGAGCGCCATCTCTGTTCCATCCAACGCTTCAAGAGCAGCGAAGACACGCCACAAGTTCAACGGTGCCTCCGTCGCACCGCTGTACGAAGGCAAAGACGACGCGCCGGCGGTAGCACCCCAGGTAGGCGCCTCCACAGCCACAAACGGCTGCGCACGCGCGCGCAACGCGCAGAGCACATCGACAGTGTTGTTCTTCTTCGCCTCGTGGGTGTGCGTGCGTTTACCCTGAGGGAGATACGGCTGCACGAGCAGCGCCGCCCTCTCACGGCACTGTCGACGGGCCTCCAGCATGTGCGCAGCGTCTGTGACAACCACAGTGGACGGGCTGGTATGGGCACCACCGTCCTTGCCGTCCTCGTCAGCCTGGTTAGGGCCGGACTGAGTCGACGTGGATGGCTTCGGATTTGATGGCACGCGCGCACGCCACCACGTCATCAAACGGTCGATGGCCTCCGCTGTCAGCGGCTCGCCGTCTGCGCGTTGCGCGGCTGCGGCAGCCACGGTCGCCTTCGCTGCTTTCGTGGACGCCGATGGTGGCGATGTCATCAGAGCGTCTCGATCGGCGTCCGTCAGCAAGCTCGACAAGAGAGCGATTGGCCATCTCTGCACCGCGTCGAGCATGTCATTGGTATCCTTCGTGGTGTCCTCGTGGCGTGTTCGTCCCCGGGGCGGGGCGGACGCCTCTGCGTTGGCGCCGACGCATGTCAGCACAGTCTGCACACGGGCCTTAGCGCTCTCCACGAGTGCCGCCAGAGCCGGTGTGTTGGCTTCATCTTCCGTCACACCAAGGGAAGAAGCCGCCGCCGCGTCGCGCTGTTTCTTGGCCGCTTTTTTACCCTTCCGTGGGCTCGTGGGGCTTTTCTTGTCTGCGTCGGATGCGCTCTCGTCGACAGTCGTCTTCACCTCATCCGCGAGGCAGTAGTGCGCCAGTGTGAGCGCCAGATTGCGCAAGGACGGCCACGCCTCGACTGATCGGTTTGTGGAGAGGGAGAGCAGACGCCGGCAGAGCGCCGACACACCGGCCCGCTGCTCGCTCGTCAACTGATCAAGCAAATCGCGCACCACCCGATGCACACACGCCGCTGCGGCCGTCGAAGCGGCGGAGGAAGCCGACGCGGGTACAAGGTGGTCAAGTAGCTGGTGCACGGCCTGCGCACGCGCACGAGCCTCCACAGTAATATGTTTGCCCTCCTCAATGTAGAGTGGTACGTAGAAGAAGAAGTTGAGGACGGCCATCAGCGCATTGAGCACCGCCTCTTCGCGGTCGTGCGGCGTGCGCATCCAGTGCAGACGGCCAGCCGCACCATCCAGTGAACACGCCATGTAGCTCACAGGATCCTGCACCGCGGTGTGACTATCTTCGTGGCGCTCGTAGTTGAACGGCAGCGTCGGTAACGCAAGGTAGCAGCGGCAGAGAAGATCGACGCCGCCGGCGAGTGGTCGTGCCGGAGCGGTCGAAGATGTCGAAGCCGAGGTCGTCGTCACAGGCGTGCTCGAGAGCCACGCCGTGCGCGCACGCTGTGCCGCGACGCTCCCGGTGGGAGTGGCCACCGCACCGGCGCTCCGCCCTTGGACAGCAGACACCTTGCGGCCGTGCCTATCCTCGACGGGGTTCATCGCGGTCTCCACCATGCGGGTCATCGCCAATGAGGCGATGTGGGTTGTGACAGGGCGTGCGAACGCATAGCCACCAGCTACAGTGAGCAGCCGCTCCACCAGCGCAGGGCTACTGCACACGCTGGACAGCGCCTCCTCCACCACCGTCTTCGCCAGCGCGAGATCAAGTAGAATTGATCCCATGGCCGCGTTCTCCGCGCGCATCTTCGCAGCCATGTTTTCAGCTGTTGCCAAGCCGCTCAGCTTGTCTGTGCCCTTCTCAGCGGCTGCCGCCTCGCTCTTGGTGCGCTCATCACGCTCGTCGGCGACGAGACCGTCGAGCAGGCGCTCTGCGAAGTGCAGCTCCAGCCTCAGCACGCACGCCCAAATATCTGGTGAGCTAGACATGGTCAGCAAGGCCTGCTGTGCCATCGCGCGCGCGTCGTCGATCTTGCGCTGCTCGACGCCCTCCCAGAGAAGCGCCTCGACCCAGATATCGCTCCGTGTTGGGAATTGCATCAGCCACGCCGCGTAGGCTTTGCTGAGACTCGTGTGACGGCTGTACTGCTTCAAGAAGAGGACGTATTCGCGGCGCAGTGCCTCCTTCTCGTTCGGGTCTCGCAGGTGCTTGAGTCCAATCTGGTAGATGCTCTCGATACGCTCAAGCACAGCCCAGCGGTGTGTGAGCTGCAGCTTGGTTTTGATGCAGTGCTGCCGGAGCCGCTCCTCGAGCGCGAGCTCGTACTCGACAGCGTTACGCACGTCGAGGATTAGCAGAGGCTTGGCGACCAGTCGGTACTCCCAGTGCGTGCGCTGCCGCGCCACCTCCTGCGACTCAGCGCGTGTGAGGAAGCCGCTGGTGAAGTATTCATCCAGAGAAGGAATGAGCTTCTCAAGTCGCGTCTCAATGGCGCGTGAGCGTGACATCGCAGCGGCACGAAAAAAATGACAGAACTGCTCTGGTGTTTTGTTTTCTTCTTCTTTTCTCTTTGGTCATTCAATGAAGCGGGACAAGATGGTACAGAGAGGAGGGGAGGAAGGAGATGGGGAGAGTGCAGCTCATGGAGAGAAGAGAGGAGGGCGGGAGAGATCACATGTTACTGTCCGTCCCACACTACCCACACAGTTCATGCGCACACGTAAGCAGACGGAGAGAGAGAGAACAAGGTAACCAGTAGCGCACGGCTGGAAGCAAACGAGAGATAGAGAGAACGGACGACTGTGAGACGTGTGTGTGTGTGTGTCTGTACGCGTGTCCTCACTTATTTTATTTTTGGCTTTATTGTGCCCGTGAGCAGACGACACACAAACACCGATAAACCAACAGACGCTCATGCGGGTTCACACTGGTGAGTACATCACATGTCGTCACTCCGGCGTTTTTCCGTGCTCATTTGATTTGATTGCGTATATTTGCTGTCGTGGTTGTTTTTGCTGTGTGAACAAATGTAAATGATTTGTGAATCATGTGAAGAGGACAGAGAGAAGAAAAAAAACAAGTAAAGCGCGCTGAGCTGGCGCGATTGTGTGGTGGACTTCACGCACACCCCGGGAAAAGGCTACAAAAGAAATACGTAAGGGAAGCGGCCGTGCGCGCATTTAAGTTCGTTAATATGTTTCTTTTATGTATTACTCATTCGGCTCACTACTATCAAATGGGTGGGAAGAGTCGGCGTTGATTCGACGAGCATCAAACATGCGCTGAGATCAATCTCACCCACGCACACACACACACAGAGAACAAGACAAAACGAGCACGGAGTACGCTTGCCAGTAGCTTCAAGACAGTGTGCGTTTCCAATAAGAGAGAAAAAAAAAAGTAAATGATGCGGGGAGCCTTCGTGGGCTCTTGCTGCTTTGTAGATATGCTTATTTTTGTGTTTAGGTTAAGTGGCTGTTGTCATTAGTTGTTGGTTTTTTTTTGTCGCGCGCTGTGTCGCGAGATCGTCTTGTGAAAGAGGAGAAGAGAGAAGCGCGTGCCAGTCGGCAGCAAACGGCACACACTGTTGAGGTTTTTTTCCAGAAAGGGCACTGCGAAGACACGCGAAACAAGGAAAAAAAAAAGAAGGTAAAGGGAGGGAGAAGTGCCAAAGAAGGGGACGAGAAAGGAGTAGCATGGCGAGGCTATTCCCTGGACGCGTAGCCACACGCTCGCGTCAAGGCAGACCGCAGAGGGTGTACGTAGCCCATTGCGCTAGTGGCACGCCGCGCTGGATGGCTTGGCACCTCGCCTTCTGCAGAGCCGCAGAGAAGCTCTCACCACCACACATCGCCGCTTCCACCGCGGACTTCAGGACGGCGCGATCACCTTCCGTGTGCGCAGTCGCATGCGCGGGTGCGTAAAGGGGTGTGCGTGAGCCGATGGGCAGCACTAGCCGCGTCGCCCCGGCGTACTGCAACGCGCGATACACGGGCACGCCAGACTCGTGGATAGAAAAGCCACTGTACGTGCCGCAGCCCTCACACAGGACGAGGTCGTACGCCTGCACATTCCATAAGTGGGATAGCTCGAAGGCGTGTGCGAGCCGCTTGTGCGCGTCGGTGGATACAAACGCACCACAGAAGTCCTCGCGCACCTCCGGAAGCACAGGCAGATGCAGCTCTAACAACGACCGGGCTCTCGAAGGAGACTTCGCCTGCGGTGTCGCCGGTTCAGCCATGGCCCCATCGAGATTGTGCACGGCGAGGTAGAGCCGGTTACTAGCTGGGGTGTCTTTGCCGAAGGCGTACTGGTCCTTGACGAGGGCCGACATCGCCGCGAGCACGGTCTGCTCGTCGAGGGTGGTGGCTGAGTCCGTTGACGGGGTTGTGGTCTGCAACTCAGCGCACATCGCGTAGAAGGGTGCGAGAATCGGCACTGCCTCCTCCGACGAAGAAGTGGAGGTGCACACGGGCATCTCCACACTGTCATCGGCGCCGTGTTGGTGTTGCTCACCCTGCGTATGCGTGAGCGCGTGTGCGGCTTCGTCCACCGTCGTCACCACCATGGAGACGTGCGCCGGATCCAGTGCAGCGAGGTGACGGCTCACGCTGTGCGATCTCACCTGAGTGTGCGCAGCAGCCACATCCAGCACGCGCGCCCGTACGATCGGCTGTGGATCTACGTTTCCCTCGTTGCTGGAGAGATGCGGCTGTTGCACGTCATTGACAGTGGTGGCCGCGTCGGCCGTGGTAGCGGCACACGCGTCGGCCGCGTGCAGCACGCACAAAAGAGCCAACGACGCGCACGTCGTCACATCCAGTTTCTCCGTCAGGAAGTGGCGGCCATCGTACAGCGCGTGGAAGGGAAGGCGAGTGAAGATGCCGTCACCAACCACGGTGATGCCTTTGGTGACGTCTCGCCCCGCGTGCGTCTCCTGCGCGAAGAGCAGACCTTCGAGGGGGCGTACGAGGCAGTCGTAAAGCTTCGTGAGACAGTACATGGGGTCCTCTTTGAATCGCAAGGCTGCGCACGCGCACGCGTTGTCAGCGTCGCCCTCTTTTTTCTCGTCCTCTGGTGACGGTCGCTGATGTGCGAAGCGGAAGGCAGTGCTGCTGTAGTGCTGGGGCCAGAGGGGCGTGTCCCCGTAGACGACGTTGTGGTCATCTGGAAGGTCTGCGGTCGCGGCGCTCGACGCCCATGTCCGGAGTGGCGCATCGAACAGGCACGCGAGCGCGCTGGTGGCGCTGACAAGCAAAGATGTCATCTCCTCGTCCACGGAGAGCGGCACCGCCTCAACGTGAAGTTGTGACGCGGCAGTCCGATGAGAGGTGGGATTTGTGTCCTGCTCTGCTTCATGGGCACCTGTCTGGGCGTCTGCCGACTGAGGGAGAGGAGCGAGCGAAAGCACGTATGCCATGGCGAGCGAGTTCTCCGTCCACGGCAAGGCGTAGAGGACGACCTTGCGCCGCCGGAAGTCGGGTCGCTTCAGAACCTCCAAAACCGCTTCCGCGGTCACAAGCGATTGCGCCAAGTAGCAGCTCCGCAGCCACGGCGCTGACGGCGGCGCGGCACAAGCTGCGGGAGCCGGTGCGTCATTCGTTTCGGCGTCGGCACGCGTCGCGTGTGTGTGGAAGAGTGGCACCGGCAGTGCGTACTGCCGTGCGCGCCGTTCAAGCAAGTCGCGCGCGTGGGTCGTGTTGGGTGTGTTACATGCCTCACTGAGCTGTAGCGCGTACCAGACATATGGTTCGGCCGCACCGCCTGTACGCTGTGGCGGTGCACCACCTCGGGCGAAATAGACGCGCTGCAGGACGCAGCAGCAACGCCAGTCCAGCTCACACATGGTCGCCGTGATCAGGTAGTGACCACGCTCAGTCGCCGTGACGCTCGCCATCGCCTCCAGGGCCGCAAACACGAGCGACTCGGCCTCATCGAGATCACCGAGCTGCAACAATATGTCCGCACGCTCCACCCAGGTCTTGGCAATGGTGCAGTAGTCCCTCACAACAGCGCCGCTCTCGTCACCGCTTCTCTTGTGGTGGTGGTTGACGCTCGTCGCCGCGGCTTTTACGGTGGAGTTCGTCGAGGAGGTCGTCGAGGACGCGTCACGTGACGCCTGTGCGGTGCCTTCAGCCGCTGATGTGTGGGAGGGTGCGCGGGGCACGTAGCGCATCGCCTTGTTGCTGAGCCCACGTGCGCGTGCGGTTTGGCCGGCGAGGAGCAGGCAGGAAGCGGCACCGGTCCAGCACTCCACTAGCTGCCGGGGATCGCCGCCGCGCTGCGCCGCGAGCTCCTCCATGTGTGCCTGTGCCGCCGCCTCGTAGTGCCGCATATAGCGTTCAGCCAAAGCGATGCTGCCGTAGCACCGCGCCACCGACGCCATATCGTGTTGTTCGCGCGCGAGGGCGAGCTCTGCCTGGTGCATCGTCAGGGCGGATGCCATGTCGCCCATTTGAAGCTTCAGCTGCACCATGTTCTGCAACGGGCGCGCGTGGCTCGCGCGAGGTAAGCGGTGTGTGAGGACGCGAACAGAGGCTTCATGGAGGGCGTGCGCGTGTTCGTCGTCGCCGACAGCACTTCGGGCGATGGATTGGCAGCAGAGCACATCGCACAGCAGCCGCGGTTGGCCTGTTAGGTTAGCCAAGGCGTGCGCAGTGGTGTACACACGCAACGCTTGAGCAAAGAAGCCGCTGAGCTCCAAGGTGATGCCAAGTTGAAGCGCGATCCAACCGAGCAGAGGTGCCTCCACCGCGTCGAGTGCGATCCCCGCCGCACACAGGAGCTGTTCCTTTGCGCCGGTGACGTCGATCACACGAACAAGCGCGCGGGTGATGGCCAGCCGCCCGAGCGCCTCGACCACGCGAAAGCGATTCAACGCCGGGCTACACGGCATCTTCCGCTCGTCCTGCGCCTCCTTCTCGGTCGGCTGCGTGTCGCCAGCACCGCACAGCTGTACCTGTGCGAAGATGGCCACATCACGGGCATCTTGAGCGTACCGCAGACTCTGATCGAGGTCAGCGCAGCAATCGCTTGCCTCCACGAGCACCGCGCAGATCAGCTGAAGAGGGAAGCCACGTTGATGGATGTGGTGCGCCATGGCCGCAACAGAAAGCGCCGCTGGCGCCACCGACGTTGACACTCTGTTCGTGTTCACGCCTGGGCTTGGGGCGGTCGATGGCGTGTTGAAAGGGTACAAATCGTCGTGCGCATCGGCTGTCAACTCGGATGCGGTGAACGACGCCGATGTGTAGAGCGCCCAGGGGCTGTTGGCAAAGACGTGATCCAGCGCGCGCTCGAGCAGGTGCAGCTTGGCGGAGGCGCTCTCCTCACGCACCGCTAGACTGCGCCGCAGGAGGGACCACACAGCACTCACGCTGCCGGGCACCGCGTGCGTGCCGCCTTTCGCCGTTGCGGAGGCCACAGGGACGGAGGCTGCGGCAGTGCACGACGCGTCAAGCCAATCTTCCGGGGTCGCACCGCAATGCAGAGGAATACCGAGAATGAGGATGGTCCCAGACGGCTTCTGCTGGTGCTGCTGCGTCGCTGTCTCTTCCGATGTCACTGGTGGCATGGCGTCTGTGGCCGTCGCCACCGTTGCCGACGATGTCAGACGCGTGGAGGATGTGCCGTGCGCGGCTGACGCCATCTCTGCCAGCAGTGCCTCCACGTCGTCATCGCTGTCGGGGACAGCTCCATTGTCTCGGCGATACTTGGCACTTCGACCACCTTTTTTCGATGGCGGCGCATGGGCTTCCGTTCTGCGTGCCGCGGCTGTCGTCGGCCGTGCACGGGGAGGCTCCCAGGCCGCGCCTGCTGCTGTGCGAGTCGTGTGTTGTTTGATTTCCGGGATCGGACTTGCTGTGGTGGCGGTCGCGCTGCCCGTCAAGATGCTGAACACTGAAGGTGTACAGAGGCGCAGCCCGGCCGAAGGGGTGCTCGATGCGGCAGCGGAGCCGGTCGTACGCCGCGTCTGCGCAGACTTTGAGTGGCCTTTGTTACTCCCCTTCACCTCAACCCAACCGCCGTTCTTTGCGGTCGATCTCGCCTCCTTTTTTGATTGTGCTGTCTGTAGCGCGTTGTCAGCTCCGCGCGGCAGTGTCTTTGAAGATGAATTACGAGACGGCTTCACGCGATCGCCACTCGCCCTGGCAACAACCTCGCACGAGACGATGTTACCCTCGTCTGGCGCGTCACCCGTCATGGATTGCGCACGCTCCGATTCGCTCCCTCCGCTGAGACTCGAGGTCAACTGATTCGAGCTCCGCGGGGTGGCCTTGGTAAGACTGCTGCGTGCGATTGTCGCTGTCGAGCAGCACAGCGGCGTGGGCGACAGTGCACCCAGCACGATGCGGCCTTCCTCAACCGGTCCGGAAGCAGCGGCGTCGGTGGTGGCCTGCGGCGTCACCGATAAGTTTGGTCGCGTCTGCAGCCGCGCGTAAAGCTCGTGTAGAGGCGAGGTCGGCGCTTTCGCCGCAGTGTCTTGAGCAGTGCGCGTGCCCCTCGTGGGTGGGGGTGGTGAAGCGTGTGCGGCCGTCGAACAGACGATGGCCGCGACCTCAGAGTCGATCGGAGCCGCTGCGGGGATAGAGACACCGGCGGCGGCAGTGCGCAGTGAGCGAGGAAGGGGCACAGAAGGGGACGCAGCGGCCGTCGGCTTGGTCACTGGAGCGGACGGTGTTGCGGCTCTCAACGCATCCGCCGCGTTCGGCGCCGTGCTCGGCTTGCGGACGTCCTTGAGCACCGCCGAGCGATAGGAGCGCGGTCCTTGGCCTACACGACTAGACAGCGCGGTGGCTTCTGCCTCCGCTGTGGTGACGTCGGACGTCGTCGGGTCGTCTGGTGTCCTCACCGCACTCGAGGGCTCCGTTTCACTGGTCACGGCGTGCGCAGCGGTCGCTTCAGGCGGCGCACGCATCTGGGCTGACTTCGGTTTCGGTAGCGTAAAGGTGAGCGGTGTGGGTGTGGCCGCCAGCGTAGCTGATGTAGACGAAGAGACGTGTGCCGGTCTGCTTGTCGCCGCTGCGGCTGGGCGTGATTGTGTCGCGGATGGACCCTTGGTCGGTTTCGATGGGGTTTTTGTTGCTTTTCTGTTTCTCCCTGCTGGGGCGGTGGTGCCGGACAGAGGCGGCGTGGTAGCGGCGGCGGCGGCCGACACGTACGCGCCATAGCCGTAGCTTCCGAATGCGCCAGAAAAGTTGTACACGTCATCGCTGAGCTCGTGAGGCTCGCGAAGTGCAGGCGAGCGGTAGGGCCCACTGTACGCGCTGGCCTCGTGTGCTGCGGGAGAGAGCATGTACGTCTCGGGATCGCTTCGGTAAGGTGCGTAGCCGCCAGAGGCGTGCGTCGTCTCCTCCAGCGCCTGTTCTTCTGTCTCAACTGCGTTCGCGCGGCTGTGCTGTGTCTGAGGCCGCTCCACACGCACTGTCCAGTCGTCCAACGGCGTGTACGGGGTGGTGCAACTATCGTGGTCGTACAAGTACGAGCCGCTGTCTGCTTCATCAGGCATCACCAGTGGTTCAGGCGTCTCCGCGTGAGCGGAGCGGTACGGGTTGTGTGCGTGGCGATGCGAGTAGCCGCCGTGGGGCGTCACCGCGCTTGGATGCCACGGCTCTGAGTGAGCGTTCATGATGAAGAGATCGCTGCTCACCACTCCGCGGTAGTTCTCGTGTGGTGTGTGTGTGTGTGTGTGTGTGTGTGTGTGTCCGCGTGTCGGTTTAAACCCAACTGTTGCCGGTAGCTCCGATTGGCTCGCCTCCACTTATGAACTTTACTGATGTAAGTCGGCGCGTGCTAACGTGCAGGCGATTTCCTTGGAATACGGCACGCGGATTTCCTCAAGACGGACAAGCTGATGTACTACGCCACCGTGCTTGCTCTGTGAGTGTAAGAACGAAAAAAAAAAAAACAGAAAAAAAAAAAGAGATGTGAAGAAAACGAAAAGAAAATGTGAAGTGTGTTGCGACCCGAGAAAAGGAAGATGAAAAAGAAACAAGGTAGATGTAGTGTTTGACAGTCTCGGTGAGGTCAGACAAGTGCGTGGGAAAAGAAGCCACATGAGCACACCAAGAAGAGAGAAGAGGAGGAGAGATGAGTTATGGAGAGAGGGATAGAGAGGGAGGTAGATAGAGCTGAGCGGTAGCCGTATCTCAGCGTCGCGGAGGAAAGCATGCGTCTTGTATTTGTACACGCCGAGACACCGAGCATACGGAGAGGGAGAGAAAAAGGAAGCAGAGAGGTCAACGAGAGTCAAGACTCCAAAGTGGTGCGACACGTCAAAAGCCGGGTGGGGAGATATGACCTTTTTCTTTTCTTTTTTTTTTTTTAGGAAGAAACGTGTGTGATATTGTATGGCAAATGAGTCCGTTGTTCATGTGTACTTGTCTGTGTGTGTGTGTGTGTGTGCGGATCACAACCGAGAGCAAACACCGAAGCAGGTGAGCGCGACGACAACGCAACAACACAACAACTTAGAAGCGAACAAAAAGAAAAAAGCAGAGAGAGACGGCTACACGAAAGGAAAAAAGAAGCAGCTCGATAGGAAATAAAGAGAGAGAGAGATAGAGCACGTTTTCTCTTTACGATTGACGCTGCGCACGTGTCCTCTTCTTCGTGTTTCTTCTGCCTTTTTCTCTCACGTCACCTGGTTTGTCCGCCCCTCAATCGCGACGATCCCACATGCCAGCCAGGTCAGGATCGCCGAAGGGAACAGCCTTGTGGCCATGGCGCCGGCGCAGTTCTTCTTGATACTTGGCCTCTTGCTCTTTACGCTCACGCTTCTTCCGTTGCGTAGGTGTTTCATTCGACGGCGGCGTGCGCGATGACGAAGACGGTGCCGTCCTGGCCTGCGCAGCATCACCAGGGCCGCGAGACTCCATCACGCGTGCGCGGCCCTCCCCCGCGAGCGTTGCCGCTCGAAACATCGAAGCCTCATCGCGTTGTTGATCAATGGCCGCGTCGTTCAGCTCATACTCGTACGGGGTGGCCGCGCTCGCTGGACTCGCTGGTTGCGTTGCCGCGCTCTGGGTGTGCCGGAAGAAGGCGTCCTCACCGTCGTTCATGGAGTAGGTCGCTGTGGAAGCCGAGTGTGGTCGCCGACGTCCGGCACCGTCCACATTATCGGGATCAAAATTCGCAGAGCCGGCGTCCGCGCTGCCACCGTAGTGGCCAGACATACCCCCCATCCCGAGTGGGTCGTCCGATGCAGCCTCGCCCTTGCCACCGGGGTGTCTCATCGCGCTCTCCTTCATCTGCTCCATCGTACGCTGCGCGCGGATGTTCTCAAGAGACTTACGCAGCATATTCAAACTCTGCGCGTCCTTGTCATCGACAGAGCGGTCGAAGAGACTGCGCATCTCCTCCGATATGCTGTAGTCCCAGACATCCTTCTGTTTGAAGTCCTCCGGCTCCGCGTACACACCAGTGGGGCTGTAGTCCTTGCGCTCGCCTTGTACGGGCGGCTTCGCGTCGGGGCTCCCAGTGGAGAAGGCGCGAATATCACCCGGTCGCTCGCCGTACGTCTTGGACGAATTCATGTCGTACCCGAGGTTGTTCTCCTGGGTCTCTTGATTGAACACGCCGCTGCGCCCGAAGACGGCGGACGTCATGAAATCCTCCTCCGTCATCCACTTTTCTTCCATGTGCCACAAAGACACAGGCACAGGTATGTGTCGTGCGGTGCGCATGCGATCAAGCTCCCAGTCCTTGTTCTCAGGTGCCTTCTTGCCTTCGCGTCGGCGCGCTTCTTCGAACCGCGTCTCTTCCTGGGATTGGCGCGGCAGCGGGTTCTTCATCTGCTTCTCCACCTCAAGTAAAAACTCAAAAATGTCCTGCGAGTATGTGCACATAGCGGTGCCGGCCAGCTGGCGGTTCTTACTCTCCTCATGTACAATGGCCGTAAGCATACCCACGCACTTCCCATCGCGCATGACGACGGAGCCGCACATACCCATGTGTACATCACCCTTGCCGTCGAGCTCGAGTGACTTGGTATCGAGGAAGAAGTGTTCGCGGGTCACAGTGTGCACGCGCGCGCGAATACCTGTTGGAATCATGAGTGGCTCGGGGCCCTTTTCTTCATCGAAGAGAGACTCATGCGCAGACATACCGTAGACCCAGACATAGTCGCCTACCTGAAGGCGGTTGTTGAGTTCCAGACGCGGGCGAATCACATAGCCCTCATTCTGCATCCACAACATCTTCATCTCGCCGCTGCGTTTGAGATTCTGCTCTGGATGTAGTACGCAGAGATCGAGTCGCGGGTTCGAGTGGACGTACACGTGCTGGTTCGAGGTGAAGTGCTTGTAAACCGCCGTGCCCTGGAGCGACACCAAGCGGACTTGAGACATCGTGTCGGCCAGAGTAATGCGCGAGACGAAGCGGGTGGGGCCTTCGGGTGGGTAGTAGTTCGGGTAGTCCCACGGGCAGATGACGTGTGCGCACGTGACGAGGTGTGTCCAGTGACCGCTGTATTGACTGAAGTTCGGCCCACGCGTTTGGCCAAGCCAATCAATCGGGAAGCACGTGGCATCCATCAGCCGACGCCACCGATCGGTCTCTTTGTGTCGCCATTTGAATCGTGTTTGAACCGCCATCGCGTAGGGCTGAAAGCGTGCTAGGAGTGTGGGGGATACGCCACAAAAGCCACCGCCGTGACGCATCATTATGATCCCGCACGTCTGTGCTCGTTGGGGTGTGTGTGTGTGTGCGTGGAGCGGCGAGGGGAGGGGGAAGTGGGATCTCTCTCTTTTTCCTGTTGGCTTCCTTGCTCCTCCTTCGGTATGTAATGCGCACTGGCGGCTGCCTCACGCTGTGGATGAATGGTGCGAGGGCGAAGAGATGGGAACTGCGTCGCCTCCTGGGCTCTCTTCTTGTCCTCAGCCAGCCGCACAACGAACGAGACCTGTTGCTCTGGTCTTCACCCCTTCAATGATGTCCTTTTCTTTTGCGATTGAGATGATCATTTCCGCGTAGGTGGATGGGTGGGTGTTGTTGTTGAGAGGGAGAGGAGACCAAGAAAAAAAATAAAGGGGCGATGAAGAGAAAGGAAACAATGAGCGAAAAGGTGAGAAGCAGATGGGAAGAGTGAACACGCACACAGACACGCACTCACAGAGCGTCTGTGGAGAGACAGAGAGAGAGTGACAGGAGAACACAAGAGCAGGCGCTGCGGTCCGTTCTTACGCTTCACAGAGCACATGAAGAGAGGCGGCAAGGTGCAGTGGCGAACAGACGGTGTCCGACTCACCAGGACGCGTGAAGTAAGCGGCGATCCTTGTCGCAGTTGATGATTGATGACAAAGCCGTAGTGCGAACCAGCGAAACGTCAACACAACAACAATAAAAGAAAAAAAACAGGAGACGTGACGGACATCCGCGAGAGCAGGGCTTGAGCCCGGGGACACACTTCCTCCCTTTCCACAGCCGCCATCCCACCGCACACCGCTGAGCGCGCCAAGACTACGTCACGGCCTGTGCGGCTGCCTTGCGCACGAGCACAGTCGCGCGGGGGCACAACGCACGCACGTCGCCGATTGTCGTCTGCTCTCGCTCCCAGTGAAGTGGGGCGGGTGGGAACCCACACGCCAGCTGCAGCCATCCCTCTGGAGCGCTCAACGCGTCCGCAGGGACGTTCTCGAGGTGCCTGACAAGCGCGTCGACGTCCTCCTCCACAAGCACAAAGTCATAGAGGGCGTCGATCAGATCACTGCGCCAGAAGTGACGTGCGTGTTGCTTTCCGGTTAGCGACTTGACACTGAGCACACAGATCTGATCGGCTGCGGCATCGCTTGGCGGTGGTGCGGGTAAACGCGCGCTGGCGGTCTTCTGCGCGGCACGTACAGCTGCCTGAAGCGATAGCATCACCTGTGCCTTGGCCTCGGCCTCCTTCTTTTCTCGCTCAGCCGCGGCCGCTGCTTCCTCTTCCCTGCGCTGTGCCTCGGCCGCCGCCGCTTCGGCTGCTTTTTCGGAGGCCTCCCGCGCGTCCGCCTCGCGCTTCTCACGCTCTTCGAGCTCTGCCAGCCGGCGCATGTCCTCCAGCTCCATCTCCGCGAGTGCGGTCTCCTCGGAGAGACGCGCCGCCTCACGCGCCTCGCGCTCGACGCGTGCGCTGATTTCCTGCGCCATCTGTGTGTCCCACAAGTCCACACTGGCTGACCATTCGCGCAGCATGCCGGTGGCATCGGCGCACCAGTCGCCTTCGAACCTGATCATCTCCGACTGCTTGAGCAGACCCACAAGCGCAGGAAAGACACTAACGTGGTGCTCAAGGGCGAACGCGTGGCCGGCGACGGTCATGACGGAGAGGCCGAATAAGACGACCTTGTCGAGAATGGTCGTCTGCACGAGGGGGGAGGTGAGCGTTTGGGTCAGGAATGGTTCCGTGTCTTCGTGGGTCGGGCAGTGAAGGTACACAAGGAGGTATTTACCACTGAGCTCCGCCATCTGTTGAGCCTCACCCAGGCTGCCATCGAAGAAGGGAAGCTCCACACCGTACTCGGCGGTGATCTGTGCGGCAAAGCTCGGCGACGCCGACGCCGGGGGCGATGAGGACAGCGTCATGGCGACGGAACAGCGCGAGAGAAGGAAAGAAAAGAAAAAAGTGGAGGGAACGACTTTTGTTTCCTGCTGGTGTCGGTCGATACGCGTGTGTGTATCTACATGACAAGTTTCAGCAAACGAATGCGAGAGAAGGAAAAGGTGCGAAAAGTGGAGGCGCAAGGAGGTGAGACTTGAGAAGATTTGAGAAGAAGAAGACAGACACAAAAAAAAAACATTTCAGGAAAGAGCAGCGTGAATCAGGTACGAGAGGCTAGCCTTGCTTCTCGCAGAGTGAGCGCTGGAGAACGCACCGCTGAAAAAGAAACCGAGTACTCTCGGTGTTGTTGTTCTTGTTTTGCACACATGTGTTTTATTGATGGTCTCTACTCATACACAGGCCTTGCCAGCTCTTCCGCGTGGCTGCGGCCTTCTGATCTTTTAGTGCGCGCTTGCTTTTCTCTAGTAGTGCAGCAGCTCATGTCGCCATTGTCATTGCCGAGGGTGTCCAAGAGAAATCTGAAGGGAGCGTGTGCGTGTGCGTGTGCGTGTGCGTGTGCGTGTGCGTGTGTCGCTCCGTCATATTTCCCCCTTCTTCTACGCGCGTTCATGCGTGCTCTTCTGCGCCGCGTCGTCCTCGACGATGATCTGCATCGCTTGCTCAGGAGTGTCCACGAACATGATGAGCTCGAGCTGCTCATTGGGCATATTCAACGCCTCCACGATGCCCCTGAGACATTTCTCCCAAGGATCGCGGAAACAGATCACGACCGGCCGCGACATACTGGTCGGGCACAGCACCGCCTGAGTCCAGATACAGCAGAGCTCCTGCAGGGTGCCGAGCGTTCCTGGTAAAATGATAAAGTACCGCGACTGGCTCTGCAGCCGCTCGATGCGATCGAGCATACTCGCGCTGTCGGTGTCCTTGGTGAGGTAGCGGTTGCCTTCGCGCACGCGATCGGGGAAGATACCCGAGACCGTAATGCCGACGACCTCGGCCGACGACGGCGTGTTCTCTGCCCTCTTCGCATCCAGCACCTCCCGTGCACCTTTACTCACCGCCTCCATCGAGCCGCCGTAGCCACCCGTGATGACGGAGAAGTCGTGTGTGGCGATGAGGCGGCCAACCGCCTCGGCCTGGGCCCAGAGCGGCGTGTCCGGCTCCGTGCGAGACCAGCAAAAGACGGCAACCGCGTGGTTCGACCGGCCGCTGTAGTCGACAAAAGTGGACATGGGTGTGTGCCTTCTTGTGTCTGCGTGTGTGTTCTCGAGTTGGTTGTTTCGGATCGCTAGCTTCACCTCGACTACACGGTGAGTCGCGATGACGAGAAGTGTCGATGAATAGCGACAAGACCAAGGGAGTAGGTACCACACAGCTTGTGGACGTTGAGGGAGGAAAAGCTGTGGGAGTCGAGCTCAGACGATGAGCGGAGCTTGATGTGGTCCGTGGGTCCATGGGGAGCAGGGTGGTGAGGAGGGAATGGCAATGAAGAGAGAAATAGCGGATGTGGGGGCGATGGCAGAAGCGGCGAACACTGCAGCCTTTGGCAGACGCAGTGTGAGAGGCCTCGGTTTGAGAGGAACCACAAATGTAGTTCACGCACGGGCAGCCGTGGCGTCTCAGTTGAGCCTCCGCCTTTTTCCAACCATGGTCAGCGCGCATACGTTGACGACACACGCACGATTGGTCGAACTTTTTTTTTTATCCGCGCCTGCTCGCAGACTCATGTGACAACCAATAAGAGTAACTATCACTTTAAGTGTGCTCTTGATTGGCTATCTTCTAATGTGTGTGTGTGTGTGGGCGCTTCCCTCTTTTATTGACGTGTGAAGTGTAGTGTGTGTGGTGGGTGTAGGGGGGGGGGAGGTGTTACTTCCCCGGTGCCCCTGTGTCCACCGTGCTCAGAATCTTGCGGGCAATGGCATCCGGTGGCGTGTCGATGATAGGGCCGTACGCGTCGTGACGGAGCGTTGTCTTCTTATCCTCGATCTTGATGTTGTCCTTCTGCGCTTCATCCTTCATCGTGCGGAGATAGGCGTGGTAGTCGAACTGACCCGGACGACGGTTAAACGTCTCTACCCACGTCTCGTACAAGCGCGGAATGGTGTAGTACTTGAGCACCATCTGGGTCAGGAAGATACAGTCTTGGCGTTTGAAGACTTCATCCTTGATCTCGCAGCGCACCAAAACAAGCTGTTTGCTCCTCGCGAGTTCAGTGAAGAACTGGATGGTCATATGCGGCTGTGCGTGGTCCTGCTTTTGCTGCCACTCGCCGAGGGGGGCCACACCGATCAGATCATCCTTGAAGTTGGTGACGACGTTAAACAGACCCTTGTCGCGGAAGCATGGGATGACAAAGTACGGACACTGCTTCAGGCGCGGCTCAAGAGCGTAGTACGCTGAGGCGGAGATGGCGCGGCCCCAGTACTGCAGGAACTGAACGTGATGGCCATCCCAGATGGCAGCAACCTGCTGAGGGGTGGCCGCCTCGAACAGCGGGAGCTTGACGACCTCGTCCAGCGACTTCCGGCCCGGCCTTTTGAAATAGCCGAGGCCAATGAAACTACGGCGCAGCATAACCTGCACCGATACGCAGAAACAAAACAAAAAGAAAAGAGAAAAAAAAAAAGAGAGAAGCGGGGAGACAATGAAGGGGGAAACAAAAGATGATCGTTGGTAGTCTGAGGAAAACCCATGAACGATCAGGACGGTCAGTGCATAAACTTTTTTTTTTTTTCGAAGTGTTTGTGGACGAACAGCGCAGACGTACGTCACAATCGCGACCTCGACACTGGAAATCCACATCTTGAAGAAGGGCGTGTCATGTGTTTGCGCGCGTGTGCGTGTCACATGTGCTGACACCCTCTCGCGTGTAGTTTATATGTCGCAGAGCAGGTCAAGTTCTACGTCATCTCGTCGCTTCTCTTGTTATTTCCCGCTGTCCGGGTGCTGATGCAATTATGTCTTGGCGCGTCGTGCGTACACGCCCCGCATCGGCTGGCCGCGCATAAAATAAAAAATAAAAAAAGAGCGAGAGAAACTGGGTTGAGAGCGTGATCTAACATGTATCTAGGAATAGTCTTTGAGAAGCGAGAAAAAAGCGAAAAGGAAGGTGCCGGCGTGTACGGCGAGCAGGAGAAGTGGAGAACCGGTGGGTGTACCCCCTCGTGACGTCACCATCATCGGAAGACTGAGCGGCGTCGGGATGGGGTACTGCGCTCTTGTTGACGGTAATCGAGGCGGCCGGTTTCGCGATAGAGTACATCCTCCATCAGCGCATCCTGACGCTGCCGGCTGCTCACCGTAGTGGCGCGATACAAGCGCTCACTGACGATGCTCGAATCGCGTGAGGAGACGCTACTGCACCGACTGTGTGTTCCACTGCGCACGTCGTCGACGGCGCGTCCGCGCGCGGCTGTCTTGTACACGCTCGGTATGGATCCGCCCCGCGACCGTGGTGTGTGCGCCGTACCACCCGCTGACCAAGGCACCGACGGAGAACGGGACGGCGATGGCCGCGCACCAGTGCGTCCACGAGGCGCCGGCACATCGCCACCGCCGCTCGGGTCTCCACCGGCCATCGCACACGACGCGCCGCACGCGTCAAAGTCGTCCTCCTCCAAGTCCGAGTCGAAACGGTTTCCCGACGCCTGGCGAGCGCGGCGGCGCGTGCGCGCGTATGAACCAGTACGCGGGTGAGAAGCTGCGGCATTCGGTGGCGTATCGAAGCGATTCCCAGTCGTTCGTTCGCCACCACTTCGAGTCCGTGCGCCATCGACGCGCGATCCCGGTGAGGAACGTGTGGTCGTCGCCGCCGCCCTTTCCTGTGACTGTCGACGCGAACTCAACGGGGGTGGCGTGGGGGAAACGAGAGGGCGACGTCGCTGTCGTGACGCGCCGAGATCTCCACCAGGGGGAGAAGCGGACAGGCCACGCCGACCGCGTTGAGAGGGTCGCGGCACAGGCGTGCCTTCCTGTGCATGGTGTGACGTTGGTCGCGGACTGGGCGACGACTCTCGGCGAGATGCGGCAGTGCTGGTGTGGGGGTGCGTCGCTCGCTGGTCCATGACGGACAGCAGCCGCTTCTCTGCTTCCGTGTGGCTCTCCTCGGCTGCGCGCATGCGGAGTCGCAGCTCTGTGTTCTTGCGCCGCAAGCGCTCCACCTCAGCCATCACCTCGGCATGTCCTCGGAACCGCTCGCACAGGTCTTGCATCGCCAACATCTTTTCTCTGCACAAGTGTTGCAGCGCGTCGTTTTCCTTCTCGAGTTTTTTGTTACGCGCATGGAGGTCGGCCATCGCAGTCTGCGCGGCAGCAAGCTGCTCTCGCAGGTGGCTGAGCTCCGCGGCACCGACGGATGAGGCGTTGTTGAGTCGTCGGCGATTGGCGCCGCTCGGTGCGCTACCGTCACCATCATCGTCAGAGCCACTGAGTGCGATGACTTCTTCCTTTCGGTGTGTGCGCGTCTGTCCTCGCTCAGTGTCTTCTCCTACTTCGTGGCTATCCACACCTTCTTCGACGATGGTGAGGGGGATGGGGAAAACCGCGCGCGTGAAGTCCACATTGTAGTCGATCGTCAAGAATCGCTGCACCAGTGCTTGCGTGTTCGCGGTATCGCTGTGAAGACTAAGATGAACCAGACTGTGCGAGGCTTCGTCGCTACCCACGCTCGCGTTATGCCCGACATCGTCAGGCACGGGTGCGCGCGGGTCGACGCGGTTTTCTGAGACTGCCGCAGGCGACGACGTCGATGCGGACGCCTGCTCGTGCCGTTGCTGATCGCGTCTCTGACGAATGTCAGTGGTGATGCGCTGCTTCATCTCCTCGACTGTCTCCACATAAAAGGCGACGCACGGCGCGGTCCCAATCAGCCCGCTGTAGATCATGTCAGCAAAATTGCGAAAGCTCTTCCGCACGCCCGCTGAGCTCGTCAGCTCCGCCACCTGAGCCGCATCGAGGGAAGCCGTGTAGTAGTACCGAAAGCCACGTGTGTCGAACGGACGCACAGGTAACGGGGCGGCAGCGGTACGGCCCACAGAGTCGCGTGCACTGAGCGGCTTGCTGTGCGTCGCGCCTGCAGTAATCACAGCCGTGGAGACGGGCGACGAGGAGGTCGCGTTGGGAAATACGCGCAGGGTAATCTGTGCCTCTGGACAGCTGGGTGTCAGCGCTGTCACGGCGAGGTGCACCTTAAACCGACCGCACGGCGAGAAAACGGTACACTGTAGATCGGACATGGTGACGAGCGACATGTCAGAGAGAAAAAATCAGAACAGAAAAGAGGACAGGCAGTGTACAAGACAATCACTGTTATTGGTCTATCGAAAATACAAAATCTTGTAAGATGTATATATACGTATATATATATGTGTGTGTGTGTGTACTCTAGTGTTTTGTTCCTCGCAGATGACCGCAACTATTGTGATTGTGACAAAAGAAGAAAAGAAGAGAAGAAGAGGTGTGCGAGACGAGGATGTTTCGCATGTCAGCAGTAAAGACGAAAAGGACCGAAGAGCACGGGCAGAGTGCGGCGGCGCTACTCCGTCCACGGTCTGACATCGGTGGTATGTTTGCAAGACCACGGCCAGTGGCGTGCGTGTCTTGGGTACATGTCTGCAAGCTCTTTCCGCGTGGTTGGCTCTCTCTGTTTATCTGTTCTCTATGTGTGTGTGTGTGTGTGAAGTATCTCGTTACTCGGTCTTGCGGCACTTCGGACGCGCGTTGGGTTCACCAGCAACGCCGCGTGACTCTTTTGTCGCTTCCTTGTTCGCTGTCGACGCGTCCGTCGTCGATGGCACGTCACGTGGCCGCTTCTGGTGTGTCAGGGATCTTGCGGTGATGGCACCATCAACGTACGTGTCCAGCTGCTCCCGCACAAAGGTCGTCGTCATGCCCACATCAGCGAGGCGCAGGCCGTCCCAGAGGCCGCCGTCGGGTACCGCGAACACCGATCCGACAGGGTGCCGTGAGGGATCGAGACCGCAGAGTCGCTGAGCCTGGCCAGCGGGCGTGAGAATACGCGCCACCGCGGCGAGGACACGCTCATCGGCATCCGTGAAAGCCGGTGGGAAAAAGGGGGGGAACCGCCCGTGCAGAAGGCAGTCTTCGGCGAAGTACGCCATCCACGCCTCGTACCACACCTGCAGTGCCGCCGGCTCACCAGGCGGGTGATCGCTCTCGTCACCGGCGAGGCACCTCGCATGGCCTGGGCTGGGCACACATTCCGCGGAAGAGGCCGTCGTCCACGGGCTGCTACCAAGCCGTCTGTGGGCCTCGCGCGCGTAGCGCTCACTCATGTCTGCATCGAAGAACGGATTTGGTCGCAGCTCCACGTGCAGCGCACAGTCCAGGGAGCAGCAAAACGGCTCCGAGGCGAGACCTGGCGACTCGGATTTGGAAGTCGTCGATCTTGTCTGTCGCATTCTTTTCATTCGCGTTGCAGATGACGGCGACGGGCGAGGTGGACATGCTGCGGGTGAAGCTCCACCCACGCCCGTCTCGACCGCTGTCGCTGCTGTTCGCGTCGATGTCCGCACTCGCTCGAACGCCTCTGTCGATGGAAGGGGAGAGGAAGGAAAGCGCGTGAGGGCATCTGTGGACTCCCCGCCTTCCTCTTCGATTTCGTCTTTCGGTGGCATGGTATCGTGGTCATCTGCACTGTCGTCGTCGCCTGACAACTCGTCTTTGAGATGCATCGATGATGTACTAGTATCGCTCTTCACGTCGTCCTCGCCCTCCTTGGTGTCGTCGTCTTCATCGACATCCTCATCCGACTTGTTCACGTCGCTCTTGCTGTGGCGCATGCACTGAAGCACGGCATGAAGCGCGCTGAGACCTCGCTGGTAGTCAGCCGCAGAAACAGGCACGGGCGTCACCCACGGGCGGGGCTCCAGAGGATGCCGCGCGCAGAGACCGTGCGTCATACGACCACAGCCGCGGCATGTCAACGTACGGCAGATAAGTCCACGAAGGCGCGCGAGAGCACTACGCGCGTGGCTTGGCCGCACTGTCCGTGGGCTTGACGACTCATCGTCTGGATTGGGCCGTTCCGCAAGGTACGTGTGTGCCGCGTCGCTGAGGCGCTGCACGTCGACCGTGTAGCCGCACACGGTGCAGCCACATGTGAAACACGGTTCTTGTTGTTGGTCACCGCAGGCGTGCGTGGACTCACACCCTGACGCGATAGGGACGGCAGCGCGCATCGCCCTTACGCACCTTCGCGGGAGTGTGTGGGCAGTGGGTTACGTGACCAGCAAAAAAAAAAAAAAAATAGAGCGCACTCCGGCTACTGGTTGTGACCGAAAATAAAATAAAACGGAAGAAAAAAGTGTGGTGTCATGTGGGGGAAGACGGGAGTCAAGAGAGGGCAGAAGACAAGTACAGAGACAAAGTGGTTTCTGCGGCGGTGAAGGATCGACTAGGCGCCACGTGAGGCACCTCGCGCACTCTGTCATGATCCAAAACGTGTGTGTGTCCTTGGCACGCGTGTGTCGGTGCGAAACAAGGCACTCAGTTCGCGTGGCAGGGACGCGCTCCACTGATCATCACTAGATATATAACTTGTATTTTCGAAGCGGTTGGCTTATTTTTCTTTTCGCTCTTGCTGCCGTCGCAACACAGTCCGGGCGTGAGAACAAGAAACAAGAATAAACCGTAAGCACGACGGGAACCGTCTGTGTGGAGTTAATGTACTCCGTCACCCAGCGAGCGCCTCGACGGCCTCCAGCACCTTCAAGAATTGGTTACGTTGCTGTGTCAAGAAGCGCTCCGTCGAAGTCAACAAGGCAGACATGAGCAGCGCTTCTTCCTCCGCGTCCGCAGTGCCACTCTTCGTCGCTGCTCGCGGCGTGGTCGTCTCCGCCGCGTCCGAGGCTCCACCGGCGTGGGGCTTACCTGCACTCACCTGTGTAGAGGAAATCGATAGCTGGCGCTGGATGAGCGCATGGCACCAGAGAAGAAAGAACACAATCCATACATGACGGCTCTCACGAAGTCGTTCGCGACTGATTGGCTTGACTTGTACAGCACGATCAACGGCGTCGGGGTGTCCCTCGGTGACGGTGGTGTTGTCTGCGGCGGCTCTCTCCGCCTCGTTCGCAAGTGACGTGCTCGAGTCGCTATCGTCGGTTCCGTGGTTCGCATCATTTTCATCATTTTCTGCGCCGCGCTGCTCGCGGCCTGTGGATCTGACGTCCGCCGTCGGTTGAGCGTGAGACAAGGTGGGTACACGTGAAAGGCTGTACAACACATCGGCAATCGCGTCCACCTGGCTTGGAGAGGTCGTGTGCGCCTCGTCTGCGTCCTTCTCCGCATGCGCGGCCATACCCTCCGCCTGTGCGTTCGGTTGGAGGCGCACTGCTTGACCGAATAGCGTTTCTTGTGCGCGGCCCACATGACGCGCGACGTTTTTCTGTGCAGCTGAGGCGGTGGAGATGGTAGCTGGCAGCACCGATGCGCGATCGTACAGGTGTCGACTGGGCAAGTCCGCCGCCGCGAAGGGTGAGTGCATCAGATCCACATCCGCATCGAGGTGGTACATGGCCTGCCGCACTTCAGCGTAGAGTGTGCTGGCTGCACCGAGCGCGAGCTGCGCTTGTGCCTCCGCGAGGCTCTCACGACGGTAGTAGTGTTGTGCCCAACGCTTCTGCCGAGACAACAGATCGGCGACACACGCGCTACGCCAGCACTCCCGCTGACGGAACTCACTGGCCACGTGACGGAGATACCGCTGATTACGCAAAGACGCCGCCGACGACCCAGGTACATTGGCTGCTGTAGTTGAGAGTTTCTGGTCAGCCTTGGCCGCGTGTTTGATGTCGCGCAGCAGCGTGTAGTCCTCCGTGCGCATGACACACAATCGGCTGAACGCGTCCGCCAATTCGCCACCTTCACCTTGCAGCATGGGCACCTGTTTTTTTTTTTTGTTTTTTTTTTGTTGTTGTTGTTCTATCTATCGATTCGTGCGAAAATCTAGTTGTGTGTGTGTGTGTGTCTGTAGTCAGCTTTTCTCTATCGAATGCCAGTGAACTCGACACTCAATAATTTCAAAGAAGAGAAAAAGGACGCGCAGAAAAAAAAAAAAGAATGGATGAGGAATCAACGCAAGCCGTAGGAAGAGAGAGGGAACGGAAGTACGGACAAAGATTTCCATGCGCATGAGCATGAAGTGCTGAGAAGATGAACAGAAGGAAGGCTCACAGCCAGCGTTGCGGGGTCGGCATTCTCCCGATTTCTCTCCTCGCGACTGTGACCACATCTCCAGACAGAGGCGTGTTGATAATGGGAGGAAGAGAAAGAGAGAGAAGAGAAGAGAAGACATCTCACACCCTCGCCCCGTCGTGGCAGATCGTCTTGACGAGCGCGAGCCCTCTCATCGACAACGGTGTGTTCTACTGTCACAGCGCCTGCCTCACCTGCGTCGTTGTCGACAGCGAAGTCGAGTATCTAGATCCACTTGGTGTGTCTAGTGTGTTCACTTTTTTTTTTTTTTTCAAACTATTTGGGGGTATAATGATGGAAATAAAAAAAAAAAAAGAAGAGAGATAGTAAAAGGGCGTTGAAGGCTGGAAGTCACTCGAGGTTCAAAGTGTACAGATGATCCCAGGCCTCCGCATTCACATTCTCACACTGACGTGCACACTAAAACCGAACAGAAAAAGGAAAAGTGCAGACGAAAACATGACGAAACAAACAAACGTGAAGAGAAGTGTTTCTCGCCGCGCTTTCGCACTTTTCTTTGTGCTTCCTGTTTCCTCATCTCTGGGTGGTACTTAGTGCTTCTTGGCGGTGCGGCGGAGGTAGTCCTCGACCTTGGCGCGCTTCTTCTTGGCAGCGGTGTGGTCACCAAGGCGCTTCTTGCACAGCTTCAGCGCACGCTTCTCCTTGCCAACGCGCAGCATTTCGAGCACGCGCTTCTCGAGGGGGGCGAGGCCGACGACGTCCGCGACGATGGCCTTGACAGCGCGCTGGCGCTTGTGGGGCACGGCGTAGCGGTCGTGGGAGGACGGCTGGCGGGCGCGGCGGGTCGTCACGTGACCCTTGTTGAAGCCGACGATGATGCCGGTGCGGGGGGCGGGGGCAGACATCTTGAGATGAAGACGCTCTTTTATTTCTCTGTCAAATGAAGATCGGCAGAGTTCAGGCACCGATCACCGGTTCGTAGATCAAAAGAAGAAGGGAAAGATAGGAACGGTGAATGAGAGAGGAGGCGGCATGGTGAGAAGACATCGCGTTAAGCACACGTGCAACAGTAAGTGCGAGATGCTGAATTGACGTGGCCGCACTACCGTCACTTGAGTGTCGCTGTCGAGATACCACCCCCACCTGTAGAGCACCAGGCATTTTGGGGGGAAAAGAGGACCGCCGATAGAGCGCATATAAAACGAGAGAGCCTCGATGATGCGTGCTATCGCGTACCGCGCGGTGTGTTTTCGCCCTTTGAGGACAGAGTGAAACCAGTCAGTTTGGACGCACACGTGTGTAGGCAGCGGAACACCCCACACGCATCAGCACAAATGAGTATAGTGAGATTCGCGTTGACGCACTGTTTCTCTCCACTTTGTGCTTTTTTTTTGTTTTTATTTTTTTTTGTTTGGCTTTCAAATGATGGGGAAAAGAGGGAAATAATCAATGGCTCAGCTAGAGGGCACACACATGGGAAACCTAAGAAGGTTCAAGAACAGGGTCAGGCGAAGATGACAAGAAGAGAAGAGAAGAGAGAGAGGAGAACACAAGAAGAAGTGTGTCGGAGAGTGAAGACGCCAAAGCACACAAGGTGATCTCTCGCCGCACTTTTCCTTTTTTTTTTCTTCTCGCGATTCGTTCTTCTTCCCACCTCCCTCTTTCTCGATCGTTTCGCTCGTTCAACCTCGTCTTAACGCTTGCGCAGGAAGACCATGCGGTTGTTGCGGCGCCAGGCAGCACGGTAGGACGGGCGGAGCTTGGAGGCCTGGTGACCCTTGTGGAAGAGGCCACGGTGCTTGCGGCCGGCGGACGTGAGGCCGCGCTGCTCGCGGTGGCGGTGGACGGCGTTGACGATCCAGTTGATCTTGGGATCACGGCGGATGGTCTTGCACATGGGGTCCACAGCGATGATCTCGTACCACTTGAACTGGGAGTCCTGGTTGACCCAGTAGGAGTTGAGGACGCGCATGTTGCCGAAGCGCTTGCCGAGACGCTGCTCCGCGACGGCACGGTTGTTCTTGTTCAGCTTCATGCCGAGCACACCGCTGGTCTTGGGCTTACCGTAGGTAATACCCTTGTGCACCGGGCGTTTGCGACCACCACGGCGGACGCGCACGCGGAACACGGTGTAGCCCTGCTTGGTCTTGTAGCCGAGCATGCGGGCCTTCTCGGGGCGAGTCGGGCGGCGCAGGCTGACGATGGTGTGCTGGTGGCGGAACTCCCACGCGCGAATACGCTGGATGAAGCGCATCACATCGGAAGACTTCTTCTTCCACAGCTCGTTCATGTACATAAACGCGCCCATTGTCGAAAGAGGAGAGACCTGTCTAGTAGCCTGGGGTAAGGTGCCGTGAACAAAACAAAAGAAAAGAGACAGGAATGCAGCAGTGAAGAAGTGTAAAGGCACACACAAAAAAAAAAAATAATAATGATAATAATAAATGAGGGTAAGGAAAGACAGCGCGCAAGGCAAGACGAAGAGAGGAGGGTGTGGAGTGGGGAGTCAACGACGCGCGCGCGTGAAGGGACGCCGTGCCAGCAGGTCGCATTGAACACATCATATTCGCTCACAGACAGAGACACGATTTCTGCTCGACTGGGAGGTTCAGGTAGTGAACGGGTTCGATCACAGCGCAGTGAGTGAGAGAGGGGTCTTTCAAACCATGGGAGGGCGGCGCACCGCAACGTGTACACACCGACTCGTACCACCCAGACCTCCACGGAAACTGCGCACGGCGAAGGAGCAAAAGACGATCGGGTCTGCCGACAACGCTGTCTCTTGGCGACGCACCTGCAACCCGTGTCGCTGCGATAGTCGTATTGTCCTTTGGCTGTTTTTAGATTTGAAATGAGTGAAAGGAAAAAAGAAAATGTCAAGCGAGTAACATCTCACAAGAGTCTTGTCACAACGTCTACCGCACCTTCAAAGAGGAGCAGACACGCTGAACACGAGTGTATTTTAAAGACAAGAAAGGGTAGAGAAGAACGGGCTGAACGGTTGAAGAAACACAGAGAGCTACGCTCGTCCGGAGTTCAGCTGGGTGCGTGCGTGCTGCGCTTTAC
>JASAOL010000470.1:0-32532 GCA_030849045.1 Wallacemonas rigidus
CAGACAGCGGGGCCTGAGTGTTCATCTAGGGAGTGTAACAGAAGGCCAGACGCTCCGCCGGCGAGCACAGCACGGCGTGCCTGTTACGCAGGATCAGGAAGTCCGGTGGCAATTCAATGACAACGCACGTTTGTGGTGTTCAATTTGCGTCACGCCCACTTCGATACGACGCACGTTTTTCCGCGTCAACACAAAGTAAAGCAATGATCAGAGGACCAAAAAAAAACGTTGGTCGCCAATGCGGCGTTCTCCCAGAGTACGCCAGAAAGTGGTCTTGCCCATTTAGAAAGCAGCGTAAAAAGACGTCCGCTCCCGCGGTGCATAGCCGCATGTTGAAAACGCCACCGGGCACACTTCGTCGTTGACAAGTGTGGCGCGCGTGTCCACGACCTGCGCAGCGAGCGCGTTGAATGCACCTTTTACGATTTTGTCTTGTTTCGCGAAGGTAAAAAAAAAAAAAACGGGCACGTTCCCGTGGTCGCGCGCGAAAGTCCGTGCGTCTGACTCCGGGACTGCCATGGCATCCAGTGAGGTGCACATATCCAGCTTGGTACCAACAAGCATAAAGGCCAGTGCAGTTGGTGGTTGGTTACCAGCGGGTGCGCGCCATCGCACGGCAGCTTGATACCAGCGCTCCAAATAAGTGAACGTTTAAGGATCGTTTACGTCGTACGCCAGCACAACAGCCTTTGCGCCTCGGTAATACGCAGCTGTCATGTTCACGAACTTCTCTATGCCGCAGGTATGCTAGAGCTCGATGGTCAACAGTCGCTTTCCCCCAGTCGCCAGGTCATGCACACCAACTGGGATCGCGGCCATCTCTCGCTGCAAGCGTGGTACTCGCGGCTCCTCAAACGTATTGCGTGCAAGCCTTTCGAAAAGAGCTAGTTTTCTCACGAAGGGCTCGCCGCAACGCACAGCCTTGACTTTCGACACGCTATGTGGGGTTGGTGATGTCATCTTATGTGTGCGTGTGTGTGTCTGCTGTGCGCGTAGTCACAAAAATGAAAAGGCAGCGCCCAATAGCACGCCAGGAAGGCAGCTGGAGAAGTGACAACGCGCCTCTCGTCTGACTGAGTCTTCTCACAATCATATCGCCGAGGAGACTGAAGAAAGTGGAAGTGAAGGAATTGGGGGACGGGGATGGAAAATGAGAAGGGTGTGAAATTGTCAAAAAAAAAAAAAACGTGATGCGATGACACGAAAAGACACAGGTGCGCGCTGTCAGCCGGTCAGGGAGGAAACAAGAAAGCAAAAGAGAGAGGAGAGAGAGGTAGAGAAAGGGTGTAGGGGATGTCTTGACAGTACGGAGAGAAACAATGTCGCGGTACTTCCACACGGAGCAGCAAAGAGTCGCAATGAACACACATACATGCACGCAGAAGTGCACCAGTCGAGCGTCGTATCAGCGGAAGGGAGTACACACCCCGAGGGCGTGAGCTCAGTGTGAACGCACCGGCGCCTACAGCATACGGGTAGCATAAAAGCGACGCGTCCACCAGTTGTGGGAGGCACTGTTCAATGTAGTCCACGCCGCAACTGTTCGTCGCTCAACCCAAGAAACGCCCTCGTGTTGAGACGCCCTGTGTTTGGATACCACAGTCGTATTGATACTGACGTTGTTGTATGCTTGTTTGAGCGAGGCCAAAAAAAGCCACGAAGAAGGAGACATGGGACGACGACAAGAAGCGCGTCCAAGACGAAAGGAAAACATCGGAAACACGGCCCTGCGCCACGCCAAAAAAAAAAAAAAAAACGGACCGGACGGCGCACACTAAATTTCTCTCTCTCTTTTGTTTTTTTGTTCGTATCTCCACTTTTGTAGCAGGGCTGAACAGGCAATCGCACAGTGTAACACGTGTCTGTCTTCCATGAATTGAGCTACCAAAATGAGTGAACACTATAAATCAAGCGCTACCACTGCTATGATAGTGAATCTTGATCTCCCAAGGAATTTCGTCGGCGACATCGCTCTGAGCGGTGTCCACAATGGCGTTGGCTTTGAGGAAGCCCTGCAAAGCGACTCCGGCGACCTTGTAGTCGAAGTTGCCGCCCCAGCCGCGCCGGAACAAGTCGCTCTTCATGTACTGCAAAAACATCTTTCCGACATAGTCAACAGAGCGGTGGGTAACTGGTTGACTCTCTGTGTCGGCCCAGATTTCGCGGGGGCGTCTCTGGTACGCCTCTACTCCCGTGTTGTCACCGGCGTTCTTCTTCACTTGGGCATCGACAAAAGCTGTCCACTCTTTCAGCAACAAGATGGCGACGGGGTGCTCCTGTGTATTGGCGAGAGCGACAAACTCCATCGCATCACTAGAAAGTGCAGAAGGCGCCGCTGGCTCCTTCGTCGTGCTGTTCTTACAACCCATTCTTGTTCTTTTTCTTTAGATGCCAGTGACCTGTCGTCTTTCGTCGGATAAGCAACGCACTCGTGGATACGGTTGCCTATTTTCCGTCTCCCGCGCCGGTATCTGTTCAACTTGACAAGCTGCCACAACGAAGGATAGCCGTGAGCCGGATGGAAACAAAAAAAAACTCTATAAGGACAGCTGCAGAAATGCGCAGTTTGGGTGTGACCAATGCGAGGCGACTCGGAAACGGCAACCCTCTTCTTCTCAAAACAGAGACCCTAATGCAGAATTGCTCTCGCTTGAATGTTCCCTTCGATAAAAAGGAAACGTCGGGTACCTTTGACGACGCACGGGTGCGGTAAAACACAAACGGGGGAGGGGGAGAGAAAGCGGATAAGAAACAGTGCGCGCAAAGAAGAAAAAGTCACAACAAAGAAACGGGAACTCAGCAGCAGAGTGAGTAGACAGAAACGAAAACAATTAGTGGTGGACTAAGAAGAGAGGTTGCGCAGGCATGTACAGGTTCAAAAGACGAGAACGGGCAGAACGGGAAGAGACGTGATGGAGCAGTGAGGAGGAGTACGAAAGAACGCAGATGTGATTCGACGGTTCGCATAAACGAAACAACAAAAGAGAGGAGAGCGCGTGATGAGCACATGTGTATGTGTGTGTGTGTGCTGATCGCAGACAGTTCACACAAGGCTCGGCACAAGGAAGTCCGCGGCGCCTGACGACACCGGGAGGCGAGGCGAACGTGTAACGCCTCTTTGTCAACTTTTTTTTTCCTGCTGCGACATGTAGAAACCAACGGACGCGCGGAAAGCGTAGAAACGCTACGCCGACACGCGCGTAAACGAACAAAAAAAAACATAATGAAAAGTGTATGAGGACGGAGCGTAGCCAGGAATACAAAAGGGGGACGAAGAAAGGAAACCGGACGTTGTGACAAGAGCAAATACGACGTGTGTGGGGGGGGGGGGAGGGGGGTAGGAAGGTCTGCCGGGTGGGCCGAAAGGAATGTGTTTGCGTCGTCTTTTTGTGACATCCTCCTTTCGATAGCAACACCCAGCGTTGTTTTGGTGTCTTGAGGGTTTTGATTGGGTTGCTGCCCTGTCAGCTGTGGTCTCCCGATCCCCAATCTACGTTTTAGCCAGCTTTGCTACGCCGACGTTTTATCTGGTTTTGTTGTCAGTGATGGCGCTGTTCGTATTAGTTGATATATATTTTTTGTTTTTGATGGCTACAGGTGAGCGACGGATGGCTGGAGAATGCGATAGGGCTCATGGGTGGACCAGCGTCCCTGGATCATTCGCTTCTCGATCACGCGGAGGTTTGTGTCGAGGAGTAGAAGGTTCGCCTTTTTTCCAACCTCCAGCGAGCCCACGTCGTGGAGTCGAGCCACACGCGCCGGCACAGTGGCCGTGTGTAAACAGGCCGACACAACGTCCTCGTGAAAAAGTCGCAGCAGCGTATAGAATTGGTCCGCTAGCATGCTAATGCCACCCGCAAGCGTGGACGACGGGCGCCCCTGATCGTCGCACAAGACACAGGCGCCTTCCGCGCGCACGACGCTTTCGCGGCCGTTGTAGATCACGCGCTTTCCCGGCTGATTCTCCGAAATGCAGTCTGTGATGATGGCCACGTCACCGGGCTTCCGCGCATTGAGTACGCTTTGCACGACAAGCGAGTCCACGTGAACAAGATCCGCAATGATTTCCACTGTCGGCGGTCGCGCGTTGCCGTAAAGAGGTGCCTTGGGGAACTCTGAGCACAGACACACGTTGACCAGGGACGGATTGCGGTGGTTGAATGACATCACGTTGCACATGTGGGTCGTGTGGAGACGCTGCTCCTCCGTCTCGCACAATCGTAGCGCACCGATGATATCCTGCTTCGAGGCCACACGATCGTGTCCGAGTGCCGGCCGCACACCAATAGAGAGCAGGTGCCGAATGCACGAGTAGCCTTGCCGCGCGTCAATGTGAGGCGACACTGTCATCACCTTCAGCGAGGGCATGCTCGAGCACAGGTCGACAAACTGCTGTGAAGACATGGTGTTTGCGCATGAGGGGAGGCCACCGCGGTCGTGAATGATCGGCCCTTCCGCATGGATGCCACCAAGGGTGCAGCAGTTCTCAATGAAATGGCCAACGCGGCTTTCGATCGCCTTGATGCACTCCCGCACCAATTCGGCGTGGTCATCGGAGAAAATCACCGAGGCCAATGTGGTTAGCGTGCCGCAGCGGGCCAGCTCCCGAAGCGAGTACTCGGGGTTGCTCCAGTGACCAATGACATCTGTGTGCCCGCCAAGGCCGTGGTTGTGAATGTCCACAAATCCAGGGATCACGAAGTCACCATCGATGTGGGTGATTGTGGACACATTGTACTTGGCACACAGCGCTGCGTCCGTCAGGGGCTCCGTCGAGCTGTCAAAAATACCTTTGATGATGTCGTCCACCACAACCAGTTGGCCCCCATAAAGCACTCGCGTGGGTGTCACAATGTTGCCCCGGATAACAGTAACGGAGGAAGAACTCATTGTACAATTTACTCACAGTGTTTTTTCTGTGTGTCTGTGCGTGTAGGTTGGTTGCTGATTGTGAAAGAGGCGGCGAGGAAGGAGCAGGCGACGTGATTAGTGGACTTAGAACTGTGTGTGTGTTTGTGTGTGTGTGTGTTTGTGAGTCGAGTGAGAGACCTGCGACTGAGGCTGCATGTCAGTGACCGACAGACGTAAGCCAATGTTCGCAACCCTCACTTCCGACAGCATAGGAGTCAGCAGACACATCCTGTTCGTCTTCTTTTTTTTTTTTTTTGGAGACCAGGTGCGCGGAGAAAACTACCATCGGTCGACGCCAAAGAAAAAAAAAAACGGAGCAGGAATCCACTCAACGTAGAGAAAACAAAAGCAGTGCATTTCAGTGATGGCACAAAGTCGGGAAATGCACAGACACTGTTTGAGGCAGCGTTGTGTCCGTTTCGTGTTCTCTCGTGCTAGTTCAGACGGACTTTGAGAATGCGTGTTTGCCACGAGTGTGAGTGAACAGAAAAACCGCAACCATGGTTTGGGGTCGGCGCAGATCATTGGTGCACACTTATTCAGCCGCACCCGCCACCGCCGGCCTCCTTATACAGTGCAAACGCGACTGCAAAGATTATCTTGAAGGAGTCGACTTCCGAACAGCAACAATGGAAATGACCAACGGGAAGGAACAAGAGAAGAAACAATGGAAGCAAGCCTACTACACTTTAACGGCAGCTTGTTACCGAGGAAGGAAAGGCCCCGAAATAAACCAGTACCGGAGCAGAACAGAGCCACTTCCCTAGAAAAAAAAAACAAAGAAAAAGAGCAACAACAACAGAGACAGCCAAATTGAGAGGATGTCCAAGAACGGACCCCACCATGTCTCATGAAAATACACGCAAGAGTTAATCAAGGGAAAAAAAACAGGGAACAGGAGGTAGTAGCGCGGAGAACTGACCAGCAGCAGAGATGAACGAGACGTCATGAAGAAGTCAGTCGAGAAATACACAAGCAAAAACAGGGCTTCCAGAGAGTAAAGCTGTAGTCGAAGTGAGTACTGGCATGACCCCACAAACGGTGCCTGCGCGAACCGTGAGAAAAAGAAAAAACATCTACTTGCTTGGACAGGTTGTGTGCAGGCAGGGAAGAGCAAGATGCTGCCCTCGTTCTGCACGCACACATACACACCCAAACACGCATAAAACACGTGTACGCGGAACAAGCGGACGGACAACAGGAAGACGACGAGGACGGCCCACCTTCGACGTGTCCAGAGAGCTCACTGATAGGGTATGTAATCCGGTGGTACGTTGGGGGCGCCAAGCATATTCATGGTCGTAAACTGTGGGGGCGGTTGGCCGCCTGGCAGACCAATCACCTGCTGTCCTTGGAGCACAAAAGGCATATTCATCAGCTGCTGTTGCTGAAGGAAGGAGGCCATATCTGGTGCAACGTTGGTGAACGTCATTTGCGGTCCGAGGCCTTCGCGTGAAGATGTGCCCGGTGGTAGCATTTGCAGAGTCGGCATGCCAGAGATGTAGGCAGCGTTCATCGCGCCCATGTTGTCTTGGCGTTGATGCATTGGCGGCACGGAGGTCTGCTGTTGCTGTTGCTGCTGCTGCTGCTGATGTTGCTGTTGCTGCTGGTCACGTTTTTTGGCCTGTCGCTTCGTCGCTTCCTTGTGGCGACGGAGAAGCTTCGCTTCGATTTTGACACCGTAGGGTGAATTCTTGAGGAGGCTCTGGAGCGGGATAATGGAGTCCCGCAGCTGGTTGAATTGCCCATCGTCAGAGGCGGTGGCAATGGCCGTTTGAATGACATAGTTTGCGTAGCTATCCGTGAGCAGCTTGGGAAGCACCTGCGGCTCCGTCAACTCATCCACAAGGAGCTGGCGCACGTCGGGTGAGGCAGTCTTGAGGCACTTCTCAATGACGTTGCTGGAGAACTTGTTGCACGAGAGCTCCGCAACGTGGTGCAGCATTTGGCGAATGACCTGGTTCGTGTAGCGCTGCGCGTCACCTTCGGCCTCGTCTGGCTGGCGTTGGCTATTGAGCTCTTGCTGGCGGTCGAGGATGAACTGCACAACATAGTTGCCAAACGGATCCTGCACCAATTTGAGCGTGTTGTTCAAAACGGCCTTGAAAATGGTGGAGTAGTACGGCTCCGGCGCAACCTGCAAACTTTTTTGAATGATGCAACAGCCTTGTCGGTTGCGACAGATGTCCGTGCAGTGCGCCGCAATCGTCTCGTAAATCATCCTGTACACAGACGTCAGCTGCTCCTTCTCCGACGCGCTCTCTGTTTCCTCGCCAATGCGCTTGAGTCGGCCAGCGGACATGAGCTTTGACAACGTATGATTGCCGTTGATGTCCTTGGCTAGTGCGACGACGTCATCAGAAATGACGCGCGCAAACTCAGTGAACTCCTCGATGGTGGTCAAACTATCCACGATCTTTTGTGCGACACGCGCGCCATTCGTATTGCACGCAACCGCCGTGATGTCAGTCCCCATGTGCTGTATCAAAGAAATCAGTTCGGACTGGTCATGCTCAGCGGCCAGCTCAAAGGTGAAGCCTTCGCGTCGGGCCGTGACGGAACCTGAGGTCAGCAGTGGGACCACGTGTTGCATCAGCTCGCTGCCGTTTCCATCACATGCGAGTTCGACAGACTTGACGATGCATTCGTGCGCGAACACGTCGCGGAAGTGTAGCTTTTGCCGGGCCACGTCATCCGTGCGAAACGAATCCTGGATGTACCGGCAGGCCTCCGCCATCTTGATGGCGTCACGAACACCGCCGGCATCCTGTGTGCACCGGACGATCACAGCGTTGACCTTGTTCACATCTGCATCGTCAGACGGTGTCTCTTCGATTGCCAGTTTACTCGAGCTGGCTTGCGCCTTGATTTTGGCCTCGAGATGCTTTATCTGGTTGTCAATCTCAGCTAACTGTTTCAGCACATCCTGACGCTGAGTGTACAGTTCTGTCAGCGTCTCGTCGTCGTTCGACATGGGGCACACGCAACAAGAGAGTAAAGAGAATGAATGGCGAGACGCGTAAACAAACCGATGTGGTACTTACAGTCCCCAGGGGTGATAAGGAGAGAGAGATAAAGCGGGAAAACCAATCAATCAAAAAAGAAAAATTTCACTGAGTAAAAGAGAAAAAAAAAAGAGAACACGCGGGTGTGCGGGTCTTGCCGAGCTTTCTCTCTTACTTTTTTATCGACCGAATACACAACGGTGCTAACGCAAACTCTTTTCGCGATAGAGAGAGAGAAAGAAAAAAAAAGAATTATCTTTTTGCTCTTTATTTTTCGGGTTTTTTTTTTTTTTGTGATCTGCCTTTTTTTTAATATTAATTCTGACTCTCAGTCGTAACCGTTGCGTTGAGGAAACCAGCAGCACTCCTCGATGAGGACGAAGTTGGCTTCAAAGCTGGTACGGTTGTACACGATTCGTCTGGCTCCTTCTTCTTCTTTACCTTTCAGATCAATATTTTGGGGGTTTGCTTGCGCTCGTCAATATTGCACACTGAGATGTGGCAGTCAAGCGCGTGGACAATTCGTGAATGCGGGAAAAGGGCAGGAACAGAAAGGAATTTAGTAGATTTCAAGGAGATGTGGGTGGAGCGATATACAGACGTGGCAAGACGAGTCGCCTTGCAACGCGAAAACTGCCGTGCCTACTTATCGGACCAATAGGTCAAGGATATGTCCCGCTCCACAGC
This sequence comes from Wallacemonas rigidus, assembly GCA_030849045.1. Taxonomy (NCBI): domain Eukaryota; phylum Euglenozoa; class Kinetoplastea; order Trypanosomatida; family Trypanosomatidae; genus Wallacemonas; species Wallacemonas rigidus. The sequence continues at coordinate 8,604 of JASAOL010000470.1, forward strand.
AGAAAACTCTCGTTGGTGCGGCGAACGAGAAGAGAGCCGAGAAGAGCAAGCACGATGTCTGAAGCGCACTGTGGTCATCTTTGCACTTGTGCGGAAACGGAAAGAAGCGCATACGTTTGTCTCCGCGTTCGGAAAGGGCCACACAGGGACTGAAGGCGTGTCCAAGCGTGGGGACGGCAAAGTGGCGCCAGACAAAGTGAGTACATTCACCAAGTGCGCGTTCAACTAGTGGTGAACGATTTAAAAAAAAAAAAGGAAAAAAAAAAAAGAGGAAAAACAAAGAAAGAAACCCTCAGGCCAGATGAAATGCGAGTGAGGGATACGTTTTGTGGGCAGTAATACCGACTGCGTGTGTCCGTGTGCGCGCGCGGATGCGCGTGCATTTTGTGTTCACCTTCCGCACAGTTGCTGCCGAGAAAAAAAAAAGAAAGTGAGTGAGAGAGAGAGGGTAGAAAAAGCCGGTTTGGAACGCAACGGTCGACAGAAGCAGTTGACACGCTTCTCCGTCCTTGTCGTGTGTTTTGAAAAATGCGTGTTTGTGCGTCGCTATTAGTGGACGTGGACGTGAAGCCGCGGCGTACGCCGCTGTGCTCAAAATCAGTGCTGGCTTCACATGTGCGAATACATCTTTTCTGTGGAACCGGCCAGTTCCAGGTAACGCGGGTAGAGTTTCTCGTACACTCGCGCGCGCTCCGCAACGGGCTTGTACGTGTCAGAAAACGCACTCGCCATGTGCTCTTGAGCTTCTGGGATAGAGCGGTACACCTTCGCCGCGGTCGCTGCCGCAATGCCTGCCCCGAGAGCGCACACCTGTTCGCTCTTGCACACAGAGATGGGCACATTCAACACGTCTGCGAGCGTCTGAATCACGAATGGTGACTTCTTGGCGATTCCACCGACTGCGATCACGGTCTGGATGTCGACACCTTCTTGGCGCAGGCGTTCCACAATGGCTTTAGAGCCAAAGGCAGTCGCCTCTACCAGCGCGCGGTACACGGACGGTGCGTCGCTGCCCAAGGTGAGTCCTCCAATGACGGCCTTCAGACGCTGGTTTGCATCGGGTGTCCGACGCCCATTGAACCAGTCGAGCGCGAATACAGTGTTCTCCTCGGGCGGGGTCGTGAGCGCTTCCTTCGTGAGGCTGTTGAGTAGCTGCGTGCGAACGTCGGTGATGAGCTTTGCCTTCGTTTCTTTGTCAAGCCACGTGGACTGGGCAATGAAATGGGCGATTGGGTACTGCAGTAGCGACGAAAACCAGGCGAACACATCGCCATAAGCGGATTGCCCAGCTTCCAGGCCGATCATGCACGGTACAATAGAGCCATCCACCTGCCCACAAATCCCCTTGATGCACTTGCCCTTGATGGTCTCTGGGTTGAGGATCATCATGTCGCACGTGGACGTGCCCATGACGCGCACGAAGGAGAACGGTTTGATGCCCGCGCCAATGGCACCGGCGTGCGCATCAATCGTGCCGCCAGCTATGACCACCTTCTCAGAGAGCCCCAAGCGACGAGCCCACTCGGGCGTCAGCGTGCCAACAGACTTGTCCGCCGTGGTCGTCTCCGCAGACATGGTCGCACGCAGGGCCGCCAGCCTGGGGTGCAGTTTCTCGAAGAAACTTGCAGGCGGAAAGCCACCCCATTCGGCATTCCACATGGCCTTGTGGCCGCAGGCGCAGCGGCTGCGGACGAGCTTCTTCAAGTCACAGACGCCCGAAAAGTACGCGGGCAGCCACTCGCAACACTCGACAATCCCTGCTGCGGCATTGGCGACCGCCTCATCGTGTCGGACAACGTGCAGTGCCTTGGACCAGAACCATTCAGAGGAGTACGTTCCACCTGAGTACATGGTGTAGTCCGGTGAGCTCCGGTGCGCCAGTGCGTTGATGTCTGCGGCGTCCTGCACGGAGGTGTGGTCTTTCCAGAGGATGAACATGGCATTTGGATTCTCCTCGAAGCCTGCTGTGAGCGACAGCGGGCAGCATGCCGCGTCGACCAAACAGGGGGTGCTGCCCGTGGTGTCAAACGACAGCCCGACAACTCTCTCTGCCGAGCAGCGCGGAGCTGCCCGAAGCACCTCCTTGATGATGTGCTCCGCCACCTCAATGTAGTCTTTCGGGTGTTGCCGATACTGGTCAATTTTCGCGTTGCAGTAGCGACGCTCTTGCCATCTAGGGTACGCGCGCACGGCATTCGCCAACTCAGTGCCATCCTTGGCGCGCAGGAGCACCGCCCGCGCAGAGTCGGAGCCATAGTCGAGACCAATCACAAGGGGATCCATTGTACAAAAAAAAAAAGTGATACCAAGTCAAGTGGGGGGTACGCACAAGTAGTGACAGGGGAGAACGGCGCGGCGACGAGAGAGAGAGAGACAGTCTGACGCACTCCAAAAAAGAAGACAGAGAGTAAAGGTATTGCTTTGCGTTCGTGATAGCCAAAGTGTACGGTCAAGCGCGCACGTACGGAGAGATTGAATCGTCGAGTCGGAAGGGAAAAGGGAGTGTTGAGATTGATGCGTACACATGGCAGCACCAGGGTCGGGAAGGTCGATATGTGTAGAGGTGGGCGCCTGGGTGCGGCCACTCGTGGGGACAACGTTTAAAACGAATGCGTGGTGACAGGCACACCTTACGCGATGCAAACACATACGTACATGGGTACACACAGTGTTGCCGCTGCTGTCTGCTGTGGCAGGGTAGTCGCTACTGCTTCGTTTTACGTTGGTTGCTTTGACGCACGACCGAGCCGAAACACGGCTGTTTGGAGTACAAGAATGCCATTAAATCTAGAGAAGAGGAGATGAGCGGCTTCAAACGTTACTGTCATTATATGCGAAGCTGCTCCGTTCGAAAAATCAATCTACAATTCTAGAAGCTCGGTACGAGCAGTGTAAAGAAATAAGCACCAGCCAGTCCGACGCTTTGCGACCACACCGGGGCCTGTTGTACCTTCTTGCATACGTGCATGAACACACACACACACACATTGCGCTGGTCTACGCACTGCGCCGTCGCTTCACGTCTGATTCCAGACCGCCAATGCCGCAGCCTTGTCCGGAATGGGGACTTTGACTGGAGGGAGCCGGACCGAACAAACGAGAGCCGACGTTGACAAGCGCGCCCCACAAGCTGCGGCTGCGACGCGTGGGCTCGGCAATCGCCACGTCCTTCGCGGCTGGCGATATAATGTGCGAGAAGCGCTGATGCGCTTCGCCCTGGTTGGGTGAGCCGGACGAAGACCGCGTAGAAGCGTGTCCGTGCGACTCTCTTATGCTGCCTTCGTGCGAGCCACTCCCCGAAGATCGCGGCGCCGAAGTTGAGGAGGTATCCCGGGCTCGCTTCACCCCCGCACCGCCGAGAGAAGGCTGCTTCTGCTGGCCGACCGCATCGACCGGTGGCGCACGTGTTTCTTCCTCGGAAAACAAACGAAGTCGCTCTTCCAAAACGGACTTGTTACCAGCGACGGGAAGACCACGCTCGCGCAGGGCATCGCGTAGAGCGGCCACGGTCATCGAGCTCAGGTCGGAATGCAGGATCGTTTGCAGTGTGCCAGTCTGTGTGTCAGCACGGCTTCGCGCATTCCTTGAGCGGCCATTGCGCCGACGGCGTCGTGGGCTTTCCTCACCACTACTCTCGTCATCTTCATCATCTGTCGAGTCCGAATGATACGACGAGGATGAGCAAGAGGACGATGAAGACCCATCGACATCAGGATTGGCGCTCTCGTCTGATGACGCTGAGCTCTTCACCTGGTGCATGAACTGCGTCAAGAAGAGTGCGCACTTGCGTAACTCGCGCCGTAGCACGCGTGCTTCCGCGTAGTTTCGAGGGCAGCGGAGGCTGCCACTACCGTCGGCAATCATGTTCCCGTCGTACGACACAATGAGCAGTTCATCCGTGAGCGGAGCCGGAACGGGAGACGCGACAGGTGGAGTCACGCCGTGCTTCGACGATGAGCGGCTGCTCGTGGAGGCAGAGACGTGAAGTCGCGAGAACCGAGACGGACGCGTCGGTGGCGTGCCGCCACCAGTCAACTGACTCACAAGGTCTTCGTTCTCATCGGCCACGTACACAAGCCGGCGCTTGACCGAGTCCATATATCGTTGTCTCTATCGACGCAAGGGTGCGTGTAGGTGTACGTGTGTGTGTGCGTCTCGATGTGTGCAATTTTTTTTTCCCTAGGAGGTGGAGGAGAGAGATGACGATTCGGCATGATGGAGATGTGAAAAGCGCGCGCTACTCGCCGTTCAAAGATACTGAGCGCGGCCCCACACTACGCATATATACACCAACGGCAATGGAGGAAATCTCCGTCGCCCACATCACCACCAGCATCGCGATGACGGCACGCGAGGCTCCCTACCGCCCTGTCGAAAGTGGTAGGAATATCATTCAAATCGTCGCGAGCAGGTACGCAACGAATAAGAACACAAAACACACACACACTGTCGGCTCATCCTCTCGCGCCTCCAAAGAGGCCAAGGGAGGGAGGTGTGCGTGGAGGCGCTCGGTCTTAGGGCTTCAATTCAGCGTCAGAAAATAGAACAGAATGGAAACATCTGTCCGAGGAAAATCCATGACATATCAGAAAAAAATCGTGGAGAGATTCACAGCACCAAAAACGAAGTAATTAATATAAAAAAGGGGGAACCACAACCAGAAGCGAAATAAAACCAACAATGAGGAAAAAAAAAAGCGATTGGCGACCCTAGGCACGGGCACGGGCGCCTTCGTTGACCCGTGAGGGGCTGCCCTCTGGCGCGGGGGATGGTTTCGCAAGTTGCTCTTCTACACTGCGTGTATTCCAGTCGCTACAACGTGTGTCACTGCTGGTGCGGTTAAAGCTGGCTGCTGCGTTCCGCGAACCTTCTCTCGCCCAGAGCAGTCATGTGCGGGGTACTGCTTTGTCTCTCGCCGGGGCATTCTCACCGATCGCTCTACCCGCGTAGTGCCCGTTGACAGCGAAGAACACCCTGCGAGACGTTTTGAAGACCCGGAGAAACCGCTTGGACTGCTTGGTAGTCATTCAGCGCAAGCTTCCACTTCTCCATGCCCTCGTAAGCCACGGCACGGCGAATCAAGGCCTTGACGTGGCCGGGATCAATCTTGAGGGCCGCGTCGCAGTCCTTCACCATGTGGTCATACATGTGCGTCTGTTGATAGCACGCGGCGCGGTTCGCGTAAAAGTTGGCCTTCTCTGGCACGTCCTCTTTTTGAAGGTCAATGGCACGCGAGTAGAAAGTCGCCGCGCGCTCATACTTACCCTCGCCAAAGAGGGAGTTGCCGAGCAGCTTCGCCTCCTCAGGTGTCTTGCACGCGCCAGGAGCCGCCTTGTCGTTGCGCTCCTTTAGCTGAACATTGAGTGCGCGCACCTTCTCTTCAACTTCCTGGTTGCCCGGCTCCACGCGAAGGGCCTCCTGGAATGCTTTGCGCGCGTCATCAAGACGGTTAAGGCTCTGAAGCGCCATGCCTTTGCGGAAGTAGCCCTTCAGCCAGTTAGGGCGAACACGGATGCAGTTGTCGGCGTCACTGACCGCGTTCTCGAACTTGTTGAGGCCCTGCCAGCTCGCGGCGCGGTTGGAGTAGAGCGCGCCGGCAGCCTCGCAGTTGGGATCGACAGCGATGGCCTTGGTGTACCAATCAATGGCTTCCTGGTACTTCTTCACCTTGAACGCGTCGTTACCCTTCGTCTTGAAATCGTCCATGGTGCAAAAAGAGATGTGTGATGAGAAGGAAACAAGAGTTTAGTTGGGGATATGCTTGTGTGGGCGAAATGGGCGGGGGGAGATGTGAATCTATGTCGTGCTTGTGTGAGCTGCTCGAGTGAGTCACGGTTGTTCAGGAGGAGGAACGACAAAAAAAAAGGAGAGGGAGAGACAGAAGAATCGTCAGGGGGGGGAGCGGGAGAGAAAGAGACAGTGTGAGGGACACAATGGGGAGAACGCCGACAGCACCAAGGCAGGACCGCCGGAGTGAGAACGGCGCGAGAGTCTACCGTTTCGTTGACTTCTGTTTTTAATCACACACATATATACATATACACACGAAACCGCATGTCAGCGCATTGCCGCGCCGTAGCGGTCGGAGTGGGGGGGGGGGGGGCGAACGCGCATAGCGTCCACATACACGGTTGAACCAAGTGGGTGGCGATGCCCAAGATGGACAGTGTGTCTCTCTGGTGCTATGTGTTATTCCAGAACATGTTGGTTGAATGGCAAAGGAAGGAATGGCGAGCAAGGAGGGAATCGGCGATTTCACTGTTTTGGGGGAGGCGTTTTAGGCAGTGGACGTTGGAAAAACCAGCAGGTGCGCCTCCACCACGGGCCAGCCCATCCGTCATTCGGCTCAATCACCGTTGGCTCTTCTTGTGGACGCACCCGCTCGCGTTTCAGTTTCGTTTGTTTTTCTTTTCTACTTCTGTTCGGCAGTTCTGTGTGTGTGTGTGTGTCATCGCACAGGCTGGGTGCGCAATAACACGCTGATCAGCGGGACACTTTTGGGAGTTCAGCATGCCTTGTGGAAGCGACCACAAAGACGTAGTGATCGTGCACCAGATTCCACTCATCCCAGTCGTCAATCATCTCCAGCTTGTTGAGCCAGATCTGCGTGTCGCGCGGCACATACAAGTACAGCTTCCGCATCGACGCGGCCTCCACGCTGGGGAATCCAACATCTTTGCCGCGCTGCTGATGGGCTTCAGCAGTGGGGAGATCTGCGATACCGCGCAAGTGAGCACCGATGGCGCCAATGTTCTCGACCATCATTTTTCCGAAGCGGTCGTTGGGCTGCATCGCATCATAGCTGATCATCATGACGTTGCTGTCGGCTTCCAGCACGTCCTTGAGGGTCGTTCGGAGTAGCTCCGTGGTGATGCTGGCTTCAATGTAGACGAATACCATTTCCGCCAGAAGAATTGTCGGGGCACCGCGAACAGTGTGCGCCTTCAGGAGATCAGCCACCTTTGCTGTCTGGCGAAGGTCACAGGGGAGGAGGGTGAATTCCTCGCCGCGGAGAGAGTGCAGGGGCGCGTTCTTCTCGATAACTCTCTCCTTTTCCTCAATCAAATCCGGGAAGTCGAGCTCTATGTACTTCGCGAAGGCCACGTTCGGATGGTCTTTGCGCAGACGAAAGTACAACGTGTCAACGCCAGCACCGAAACTGATCACCTGAATCGGCGTGCCGGGCGAATCGGCGGCAAATCGGAGAACGCAGCTCTCGATGGCTTTAGTGCGCAGCCACGTCCCACGATTCATCAACGGGCTGTTGACGATGGTCGAGTCCTTCGCAAAAAACTTGACAAACGGGTCATCGAGATAGCCTTTGGTAACGCAGTGAACTTTGCGGGAGCACGCGTCGTGTGCGGTCAGTTGAAGTGCCATTTTCTACGGCTGGGCAATTTCGACAGTCACTGTGCGCTTTCGTTGTGCGGTCGGTTGTTTTTGTGGGTGAAATACTGCCAGCAAACAACACTGCCAGAGGATGTTGAGGAGAGAAGAGAAGCAGCAAGAAGAAGTAGAGAGTAGGCACAGACAGGAGTGCGATGGACAGGAATCGAAAACGATGAAGGTCACCAGCCAAGCATGGTACGAAGTTCAAAATCATAGTAGGTCGGAACAGTTGCCCGGTGATTCAAGTAGACTCACAGAGTCGTGCAGGATGGACGTTCACGTCGTAGGCATGTCAATGGCAGTTTGGACGGGGAAAAAAAATAATAATGGTGGGTGTGCCTGAGAACTAGGAGTCGGTGGAGACGCTGTCGATGTCTTGTGCTTTTTTTTAAAGGTATTGTGTGCTTTGACACAATTATGTGTGAGTCCGGCATGCGCAATCTAAGAAGTGATGCGGCGGTGGTGGTGACCGCTGTGATTCACGGTTTCGGCGGATCTTGCAAGTGCGAAGCAATCTCGTGTGCGATGATCGCGAACAGCTCCGGGGGCATAAAGTGTCCCATCTGTGGAAACAAGACCACACGCGCGCCATCAATGCACGTCGCGAGCTCCATGGCACATGCGAATGGAATCGTCGTGTCCTTCATACCGTGAAGCACGACTGTAGGGATACCGCGCAGTCCGGTAAGGCGGTCACGGCGGTGCGGCGTGAGGCGCGCAGCCCATGTTTGTCGCTGCTTACCCGCCACGTCCTCTGGTGCTCGTTCCAAGTTGCGCTTTGAGTGGGCCTCGTAGGCGTCGACATCGAGGTCATACCCACCAGTGAAGCGTTTCGCCTGTCGCACTTTCCATGCGAGAACATCGGCGCGCGAGTCACTGCGCGGTTTGTCGAAGAGAGAAAAAGAGACCGAAAAGGACATAGTGGACATATCGAGACACCCTGCGCTCGTGTACAGCAATGACAGGCTCCGTACACGGTGCGGTCGCGAAAGGGCCATTAGTTGCGCGATCATGCCACCCATTGAGGCACCAAGGAGGTGTGCCCGCTCAATGTGGAGAGCGTCAAGGAGGTTGAAGGTATCGGCAGCCATATCCTCGAGTCGGTATGGCGGGGTCCGCGGTTGGCCCGGCAGCCAAGAGGGTACGCCAACACGCCACATGGGTGGCACAGACACGTTGTGCAGGTGTGTGGACAGCCCCACGTCACGGTTATCAAAACGAACGACAAAGAAGCCCGCACGAACCAGCTGATCGCACAGGGGATCGCGCCATGTCAAGCACGTGGATCCGAGACCACTGATGAGCAACAAGCAGGGGGAGGAAGCATCGCCAAACGTTTGATAGCACAGCGTGATGTCGCAACCTGTGCTGGCACATTTTCCTACGGGAGCGAACTTGTCCATTGTACGCTCGTCGTCCACCTGCGATCCTTTCTCTGTTGCCCAAGTTAGCGATCGAGCACCAAATGCGTCGAGAGGACACGCACACACGCACAACAACAAAAACAAAACACACGCACAGCTTTCCATACGTTCAGACGTGGGGGACAAGGGGGAGGTAGATTCGCTCGGATGTAAACGGGAAAAGAGGCCGCCGACGGATAAACGCGTGCGTCACAAGGCAAGTGTTGACACTCACCATACTCCGTCACATGCGGCGGCCCACTGCGATCACGCGCACAAGATCGCACCATCACTTCTCTGCAACGAAATGTCGTACGAGACTTCTCGTTTCGCCCGCGTGCGTCGGACGGCATGCAGTGTAGGGACAGCTTCCCTCGATGCCTCGTTTTATCATCAATCGCCGCTTTCAACAAGGCAGGTCTGACGAGTTATGTCGCAAAGTAAGAAATGAGTCAAAAGGAGAAGTGTGAGATCACCTCTCATCCAACGAGACCGGCATCAGAGCCGACAGCAACGAGGCTCCGCATACCGCATACCGAGCTGGACGCGTGTGCACACAGCTGTTCGTGCGTGCTGTCTCATACGAGACTCACACCGCGCAGTGAAGACAGTGCGTCTCGCAGCACGTCTTCAAATGACGAGGACGCCTGCGTTGCTGGTGCACCTGTGGTGGATTGATGTAGAAGAGCGACCAAGGCACCGTAGACGGTTTCCAAGACGCCACGGCACTTCGGGTTCTCAGCGCACACGACTTGAAAGCACTGATCAATGTCGGATTGGGGTATGCCCCGAGAGACCATCAGCATCGACTCCGACAGTTGCCGCGTGTTCCCAAAGTAGACTCCTCCAGAAGCAAAGCCGCGCAAAAGCGTCAGGAAGAACTCGCGGCATGTGGATAGGTGGTTCTCCTGGCCACCAGACTGCGCCTCCAGACACGCTGTGACTGAGGTGGTCACATCCAGCCCGATGCGCTGGATGCTAGCACGACCGCGGTGGAGAGAATACAGAATAGCGGAGAGAAACGTGGGTGATTCTGGCGAGAAGGTTAGTTCCACGGGAAACGAGTCCGAACACTGCTTGAGTGCGTTGAAACAGGCCTCTTCGAGATCTGGCAATGCCAGGCTCCGCTCATTCAAGAACCCGAAAAGTGCGGCAAGGCACTCTACAGAACCCGTGCGGAACGTGGAGGTCTCCGCATCAGGCAGGTAGCAGTCCCACTTCATCCACTGCGCCGCACTGGTCACCAGTTGGGCGAGCCCAACGAGAAATTCCACCCGGTCTGCCTCCGCCTCTGCGGAGTGCCACACTGGTACCGTGCGCAGGGAGGCTGCACAGCTGCGGAATGCTGTGAGTACCATTGACAGCAACTCACGTACGCGGTCGTCCTCAACAAGCGGGGTACACGTCGTGAAAATCAGACGCACCAGCTTCACTGTTTCGATGGCAATCTGCCTTTCGAAGAAGTTCGCGTAGGCAACCTCAAGCAGCCGCTGTGTGACGCCCGCGAAAAACGGAAACAAGGCAGACAACACATCTTGGCGGCTCAGCGACTGGAACACACCGGAAAGCGCATAGGTCAGTTCGAGCACATCCTCAACACGCACCCCGCGCTGCAGATCGAAAAGTTGGAGGATGGGTGCGACATCCTCAAGCAGCGGACTGGTCGTGCCGCCGGCAGGCGGGCTGCACATGAGGAGGAAGGCGATGAGCCGACCACGTGTGCAGCCGACCAGTGGGAACGCCGAAGGCTGGGTCGCGTACGCCGAGAGAGTCGTGAAGGCCGAGTGTGTGCGCAGCATGGCCCGCACGTCTTGATTTTGGCGTGCCAAAACATCAAGGAGTGCGCACACAGCCGCTGTCACGTCTGCATCGAGCGGAAAGCGGCGCAGGGTCTCGACGGCCAGTTGCATCGCGAATCCAACCATTTGCGTGCGCACGTCGCCGAAGACGCTCACAAAGGCAGTCGAAGGCTCTTCGGGGTCGAGGTACACCCGTACGAAACTGCGCATCAATGCTACATAGGCGGTAAACACAGCAGGGCTCGGTAGTGCAGATGTGTACAAGTCAGATGACGCGACGAAGGCGTCGAAGAGCTCGCGCACACCACGTAGGGCGTCAACGCTCTGGACAAAGCAGAGCGGGATCGTTGGATCCTCGCCATCGGATGGATCAGAGACGAAAAAGCCCGCGATGGTGAGCACGCACCACAGTTGCTCGCAGTAATCCAGCTGGTTCGCGTGCTCCGCCAGGCGCGACTTCAAAAATGATAGTGCCGCCGATAGCGTGCGACTTCCGACTGGTCCGTCCACACGGCCAAGATGCGCGACGAAATGCAAATGCGACGAAGAAAAGGCCTCGACAAAGGCATTGCTGTCCTCCTCGCTCTCGCCCTGCTTCGAAAGCTTCCCTTGCACATAACTTTGGAAGAGTCTCGCGCAGCTGCCAGCCAAGCATTCCAATGCTGCAGCACCGTCCTGGGCCTGTTCGCCACTCGCAATAGGCGATTCCGCCCCCGTACACGCAACGCCACGCTGGACGAGGCCACATACGTGGTACCACACACTCAGCAGCTCGTCAAGACTGGACATGATAAATTCGTCGTCATCACTGTGCGCCTCCAGAGTCATGAGGGCGATAGTGGCTGCCTCTAGACGCTGGATAAGGGGCACCGCTACGCTCCACAGCATCATCTCTTCGCGGCTGGCGACCAAGCGAGAGACCGCACCAACAATCGATGGGAGGCAGTGCATCACCGAGTCGTCTCTCGGTGGCGGCTGGCTTAGCACGGACGCCAGGCAGTCCAAGGAGAGTGTCAGGAAGACTTGGAAGAACTGGACCTGTTGGGCGGCAGACCAGGTCTCGCCCTTGACGCTACAGACCTGTTGGAGCAGTTCCGAGACCAGAGTCGGGGGAACAACAAGGAGGCCCTCACCGTCGCCTCGCATGCGAGGATTGCTAATGGCGTTCTGCCACCAGTTCCCGATGAGCGACGCCAGGGTCGCCACCCCGCCCGACTCGATCGCAGGGCCGGCTGGAGGCACGCCGGTGAGTAACAGTGCATCCCACTGCGGGTCGCGCACAACAAAGACCTCGCAACACTCCTCGGCGCTCGTTTCCTCCTCAAAGAACCGATGCGTGGACCAAGCCAGGCACGCTAAGAGTGCATTCGCGCCGGCCTCCACAGAGCTCTGTGTCTCCTGTGCGTTGAGGCAGCCCACCAGACCCGCAAAGAGCTGGCATGCAACGGAAGCTAAATGGCCGCCCGTTTCGAATCGCTCACGGCAAAGTCGGTGAGCGGGTACGGGTACGCCCCTGTAGCGCGAGCTGCGATCAAACAGACCGAACTCCTCGATTGTTCGCTGTGTGGCCGTCCGTGCGAGAAGCTGGCGGCTCGCACTGCCCGTAGCAGACGCCAGAAGTGAGCATACTCCCTGCGAAACGCTGCAGGTGGCGTCAGAGGAGGCACCATCCTCAACGCACCCCAACTTCAGCACAACGGCCACCGCTGTCGCCCACTCTGCGACAACGGGTCTCCACCTACCCACGAGTACGGCATCGCCCAGAGCGTGCGCATAGTCGAGGAGAAACTGAACTGTTTCCGCTTTTCGGCCTCTCCACTGAGAGCGATCGCGAATCAAGCAGAAGCGAAGCAGCTTCAGGGCTACGAAATGTGTAAAGGGCCCCTGCGGCGCACTGGCATCTTGTCGGAGAGCCTGCAGAGCGCCTTCGAACGCCTGGTAGGTTTCACCGGACTGAAGCTCTTCCAATATGCGTTCGGCCTGCTTGTGATGGCCTTCGTGAAGGTACCGAGCCGCTTCAGCGATGGCGGCCTGCATGAGCGTATTATGTGTGTGTGTGTGTGTGTTTGTGTGTGTGTGTGGAACTGCGAGTGTGTGTCTCTCTGCGAGCGCGTCCAGACAGCTTCCTGGTAGCCTATGGTTCTTGATGACGCTCTGCCTCGAAAAAAAAAAAAATCAAGCAGTGTGGGGGTGATAAGAAGCGGGATGGAGAGAGTAGACGGGGAAGACATGATAGTCACGGAAAGGCGGAGAAACCAAAAAAAAAAAAGAAGAAAAGAGCCGTGCGCCGAATGATGCGCGAGTCAATACATCTTGGGAGAGCAACCTGGGGTATTTGCGAGAAGAGAAGTCAGAGCGTCAGATAGGACGATACCACCGTGGTGACGATGGTGTGGCATGCGGCGGTAACAGAATGAGTCGTGTCACGAGAGTCAATTCATCACAGCGCAAGTTGAAGGGAAAAAAATGGAAAAGCGTATCAATAGAAGGCGCAATAATCTACAAGGCCTGGTCGCGCGGAGTCAGCAAGGTGAACAAAGTCGTCGGACGTTTTCCCATCTTGTGCGCATTTGAGGAGAGCCAGACGCAGAAGGGCTCGTGTCATGGGGATATTTTCCGTGGAGAGCGTCGTCTGACAAAGGTCCACCCATCGCCTGCAGAACGCGTCCCAATCACAACAGTTCAAGAGAGCCTCGAAGTCACAGTCGCCACTGACACTGGGTACTGTGCCGCTCGCATCGGAAAGTGACGCAGCGGATGGAATAGACAGTTCTGATGGCGACGGGGTGCTGGTGAGCTGCACGGGCTTCACTTCCTTGGCACGAGTAAACGCCGCAACAAGAGACATCTGTCCGCGATCTCGTGTTGCACGCGTGGGTGCTTCCTGTTTGGCCCGCAGTCCGCTGGCCTGGATTGTCATCCCTCGCAGGTCGGAAATGATGATATTCTCCAGAGCTGCCAATGTGAATGTCCAAATGACTTGCCGCCGCAGATCCTCGTCGAGCCCCAACTGTTGCGCGCGCTCCTCATCACTAATACTGCGCGACTCCACCATGAGTGGTTCCACCACACCCTTCACGAGTTGAATCATCATCTCCTCATGCGTGTAGTCCAGGGCGTGTGGGAACCGGACAGGAACGTGCACCTCAACGCACACGCCGCGGCCCATGTACTTTTGGGTTTCCTTGGAGTGAAGCGGATGACGCTCAAGAAGCGTGATACGCAGGCCTTGCGCAGTGAGGTCACCACGCTTCAATTTGGCGCACACGTCGTCGAGCAACTGCCGCACAATACTCCAAACGTCCTCCAGGCACGCGGGACGAACAGCGTAGTTCATGGAGCATCCCACAGCATTCGGTACAGTGCGTCCCAAGGCGCGTTGGTCCTCGACATCACCTGTGCGAAGCACCACCCGCGAATCGACACCGCGCACCAAATTGTAGAAAGACTCTCCCGCTTTTTTCCCGAGAGCTTCTTGCAACTGCTCCCTGGAGAGCTGCTGAACGTCGCTACACGTGATACGGTCTGCGGAACTCTCGTCGAGGGGATCCGTACGCGGTGCCAAGAGAGCCTCCACTTTGCTCATGGTACTGTGCCCCGCACCGTGAATGGCCGAGAATGGAAGGTCCTTCATAAAAGCGGGGACGTCCTGCGGCAGGATGAGGTGGATGCCGTCGGGCTTGGCTTGTGCAGTCGCGAGACGGGCCAGCATGATGTTGCTTCCGATACCGCAGGAAACCGTGCAGCCAGTCCTCTGAGCCAGCTCGGCTCGGACCTTTTGACAGAACGACAAGAGCAGATCGTACTCAGCGGTGTCCGTTGCAATCATGACCTCATCGATACTATACACTTCCAAGCTCATCCGCACGGAAGACGGGAAAAGTTCGAACAAGATGTTGTACAACTCCTTCGCGACGTGTGCGCATGCTTCGAGATCGTAGCCAATGGTTACCAAATCGGGACAGATCTCCTTTGCGGCGTTGACGTACATGCCCGCGTGAATGCCAAAGGAGCGTGCCACGTAATTGCAGGAAGAGATGTCGCTGTTGTATCTTCCAGCGGCGACACCAACAGGTTTGCCGCGGAGATGCGCGTACTGAGGCTTCGCAAGCTGCACAGCGCAGAAGAACGCGTCCATGTCAATGTGAAGGAAGGTGCGTTGCTGAGACAGTGTCCCATGATTCCACTCAGGATGCTCCACGAACCACGTCTTGAACAAGTCCTCCATTCGCGTTTTCCATTGGCCAATGAAATGGAGGCGAGAGTGCTGCTGGAAGTGCTGGAGGCTATTCACCTGGTCCGCCATGGGAGGACGCGCAGCTGCCTGCGACCCTATCTGCTCCATCGGCGCTAGTCGGTTCAGCTGCGATCACCTGTGACGCGATGCGCTGTTGCAAAGCGGAGCTGATTAGCGTAAGACTTGTTTCGTCGAGGCTAAACTCACCCCGACCTACATCGAGCAATGCTGCTGCAACAACGCCTTGACACCAGTTGCTATCAACGCGCGTAGACATGGAGGGTGGCTCTCCGTCCGGGTGAGATGGAGAGATGGGTGAATAGCTTCGTTGTGCTGGAAGCAACTCTTGTCCGCTTCCTTTTTCGTCAACGCTTCACGCGCTCGGCTGTACTGTCGCACGAAGGAGGGTGAATGAGTAAATGGTTAGAGAATATGTGACAAACGGGGCGAACCCAGAACAGAAAAAAAAAAATCGTTTCAACTGCGCGGGAGAAAAAAAAAAATGAGTGAGAGAAGGGACGACGACAGTGGGATACTTCATATTTGCTTGCTTCTTTGTTCACGTCTTAGAGCGACTGTCGGCCGAGACTCCGCGACCTCAGAGAGAGAGAAAAACAAAAAAAAGGTGGGGCTCCAGCGGTTCGCAGCGTGCTTGTGTTGTCGAAATGGCAGCAGCCCAGACGGGGGACACATCACGTAAAAGTGGAGTATGGCCCGTTCTATCCTTCGTAGTTGGCTACCTTGATGTTGTGTTTAAGTGTGCCAGTGAGGTGATGTACATACGCACATGGCTTTTGTGTTGAAAAAAAGTAGAATCGTCCGGGTGGGGAGCCATGCTGAATCGCAGGGTGCCACAGGATCTGTGGTCGGCGCCGTCACAATCGCCTTTGCTGTCCGACTCTCTGTGACGCTGGCCTAGCTATTGAGTTTCGCGATTGTATACATCACCGCGTTTCGAAAACGGGCGCGCGAGAGCATACGGACACGCAAACCACACGACGAGAGCTACTTTTTTTTTTGCGGTTGGCCACTCTCTTTCTTTCAATCTCCCTTCCCCTGGTCACACCCACGGGGTCGCCAAGCGAGGGCCATCACGATCTCCAGCTGCGTAGGCAAGGGGTGTGCGGGCGTTTACTTCTGATGGGCGCTGAGACATCACGCCTGCATGATCCTGCGCTTCTGAGGATTTGCGGAGCTGTTCTTGTTGATCCAATCGACGCTCTCTTGCAATGACACCGCTCGCGCCTCCTTTTCTTGTGTCGTGAGTGTGGCCATGTGAAAGAGAAACATCAATTCCAGTGAGTCCCGATCGGCCGCCTCCGCAGCAAGAAGGCGGCGCAAAGATGTGAGAAACGACACGGAGTACTTCCAAGCACACCGTTGGAGTTGTTGGTAGTCGACGCAAAGCTGCGTGAATTGTGCGTGCTCGCCAATCTCCATGTATCGGCGCCGCTTCAATTCGTCCTGTAACAGAAACTCAACCGCCTCCAGGTGCATCCGTTCTCTCGATTCGAGAAGCTGCAGGCGCAGCGGCGCCGCGATGCGACGCGCCTGACGAACGTGCGCACGGTATTCCAGGCACAGCTCGAGGCGGGCGTGCTCCTCTGTGGCGGCCAATGATACAAGAGCTTGTGGAACGGCAACAGAGACAGTGTACTCGTTCGCAATCGCTGACCGCACGCGGCGCTCAGCCAGTAGCAGTAAGTGAGACTGTTCGAGCGTACATTCCTCGGCAACGTGGAGACGCTCCAGTCGACCACGGGCAGAAACTTCACGCGAAGCCAGTGTGGCGCGTAAGTCCTCCTCGTATTCGTTCAGTTCTTCGATTGACGAGATGCTGTGGAGGGCCGCGATGAGTTGCTGACCTCGCGCAGGCAATGCCGGTGGAGGTGACCCTAATGCAGTCGGTGCGACAGTGTCCATCATCATGTGAGCAACAGCCTGACGCAGCGACGCGTCTGAAAAGTTATACGAGCGGCCATCCGCAAACGATGGACGAGTTGCAGGCATGACACAGAGACACGCACATACACGCCGACACACAGACGTGAGCGCAGACGTACGCTGAACAACGCACTGATGGTCTACACGCGCACCACAAGTGTTGGCAAAAAAAAAAAAAAACATCAGACGTGGCAAAAAAAAAAAAAAGCAGCATAAGAAGAGGGGAAAAGGGGATTCTCACAACGGGCGTGAAGTCATCTGTTGTCACGTGTAAGAACGTGCGCAGTCAACTGCCAGGCGGTTTACCTGTCGACAGCTTTACGTCTGCAGCTATTATTATTGTTATTAGTATTTTTTTTTTACAAGGCCACTTCAGATTCCTCGCAGAAAACTACTCAAAGTAGTTGGACGCCGACGGATCAGAATAGGGAGCGCTGCTTGGGCGACGCAACACATGTAGACTGACGCTTTCCTCCTGACACATTGGTGCGCAGACTTCTTTCTTTCTGTTTTGGTCAAGCACAGATTTCTGGACAGCCTCCGAAGGGAAATACGATCATGTCAAGAGACGAGTAGCGCGGCCGCTCCTCGTAGCGAAGAGTGAACGCGGAAAAAAAAAAAGCAGCAGCAGCAGAATGAAGGAAGAGGTCAGTGGTAAGAGCTATAGGGAGAGTAGTACACAGAGAAAGAAGGCAGATGCCCTTTCGAGTGTAGCGCTCACTCTTTGACGAAGCAGAAGCAACGGTAGAGCGACACCAGTGCCAGTTCATCGTCAGACATGCGATTACCTTTGTTCTTCTTCCAATTGTCCTGGTACAAGGGCAGCAGCTCAGGAAACGTTTGCGAGTGTTCCGGCGCCCATCGCAGGCCATGCTGTGCAGCAAGCTTCCTAATCTCGTCCATGGGGACAACGTACTCGGGGCAGTCCACAAAACCCTGGAGGCGGAAATTGTACGCCGTGCCAAGACGGAGCACTTGTCGAGCGTTTCCGTGTTCATCAACGGCGTCGATCCAGTCCGGGTCGCCGTGCAGTAGCTCGATCGAGAAGAGTGCGTTGTGGGTGCGCTGCTCTCGCACAGCGGTAGACAACGCGTTGATATCCACTGTGGTACCGATAAAAACGCCACCTTCGCACAAGCTCACGGAAACGTTCCGCAAAACAGCGGAAATGGACTCGCGAGACGAGCACGCGTAGTGGAAGGCAAATTGAATGGAGACCACGTGCACATTTCCGATCAGCCCCGCTTCGGCGAGCATCGGACCGAAGGTGTCGCTGTAGCAGTCAGCGACGGTGAAGGAGGCCGTGCAGCTGTGATCTTTGAGCGTTTCGAATCGCCCCTTGGCTTCCTTGATCGATTCAGGAGAGATGTCATAGCACACGTAGCGAGATGCCTTGGTGACCTCGTGCCGTTCAAGCTTCTGCGTTTTCCCAGACAAGGCCGGACTTTGGGTAAACACCCACTTACCAACATCTCCACCACGGCCACTGCCAATATCCAGCACAGTGATTTCCGTCATGGTGGCCGTAGTTGCGTGAAGCCGATCCAACGCCGACTGAATAAGTTCTTTCTTCACAAAGTTGTTGAAATGCCGGAAGGCGACCTCCTTGCTCGACATGTCACCCGTGCGACTGCGCGCCACGGCGTCGTAGGACGACGCCGCCTGTGTGGCAAAGGGCATTCGCGCAGACCGTTCGATGACAGCGAGCAGGCGGCGAAAGAGGACGGAGAGGCGGCCACGCGTATCGGATGCTTCGTTCCGTTTGTGTTCAACGGTATGCTACTTATACGCTGCGCAACGTGTGTGTGGTGTGTGGCGCCAGGTGAGCAAGACACTTCAATACGGAAAAGGGGGAGAGAGAAGGACAGGATGGACAATGCTCAGGGTGTCGCACCGAGGCACACCGCAGACAAGCACACATTGGCACTGAGAGAGCGAGTTGGTAGAACGGTAGTTCAGCGCAGTGAGGCGCCATTTACAGTGTCACACTGACTCTCACGTGTGCGCTTCGTTTCGCAGATACGGGTAGAAGCCGCTCGATGGGCACTACGCCGCGCATAGGTGGCTTCAACCGTTTGTATACGTACATGTTTCACGGGCATTGGTCCGTGTAGGGCACTAGTAGAGACAGCCGCTGCATGTTTACCATCGGTCAATATATGCAGGCGCGCAGAGAAGAGCGGAAACCGTGCTCTGTCGACAGGGAAGTACGTGCACTGTGCAGTGATACTTGGAGCACCACCTTTGTGGAACCGACAGTTGGTCACCACAGAAGCGCCCGGCGGAGCGCGAGGGTGGGATCTAGTGTCACATATACGTTCACACCTCCCCACACGAGCGCACATGCAAACATGTAGGCGCGCCAGGAAACAGAAAAGAAAAATAATAATAATGACTGGTGCGCATCACGAGAGCAACTCAATCGCCTGCCGCAACGGACGCAGAATGACAGTGCTCATCATCAATACTTGACTGCCCTCCGCGTCTGTCGCCAGGTCGAAATGGCAGCTGCGCAGAAACTGTACGGAGCCGTCAACCGGGAGGACTTTCTGCGTGAATGTTTTCGTTGTGGTCTTGAGGGTTCTTTTACTCGTATCGAACGGGTGATCACAAATGTTGGTGAGAATAATCTTGAGTGTTTCCACGCATGCCTTGTGCTTTTCCGCGTCAGCACACGCGTGAATGCGGGTGGCAGCCTCCTCCATCGCCGCGGCGGAGTCGTCCACAGGTGCGTCATATATCTTCTGCACGGCATCCAGCGCATCAGGTGTGGCATCTAAGAGCGCGTTAAGATTCCATTGTGGGCCGCTGCGCGATGCACCGGCCGCTTGCGACGCCGCGTGGCTGCGGTTCTGTGCTTCTTGGAAGCTGCGCAGCTTTGCGGCAGCCTCCTCCGCAGCCTTGTGCATGGCCTCCTCAACCTCTTTCTGGGCAACGGCGAGTGCCTGCTCATCTGACATGCCCTGCCGAGTGTATTTGTCCGCTAATAACTGCACTTTGATCCGCTTCTTCGCAGCCGCATCTTCCGCCTTCTCCCGCGCGGCCTCTTCAGCCTCCATCCGGCGGCGGACGGCGTCCACCTCGTTCTTCACCACAGCTGCCTTTCGGCCCATTTCAATTCGAGCCAGCTCCTTCTTCCGCTCTTCCTCAGCATCGGCTTCCTTCTTCAGCTTGATCTTTTCCTGAAGCTCCTTCACCTTCTCTGCGCGCTCTGCCTCCGTCAAGATACGCTTCGTCTTGATGATCACCTCGACACCCTCCGCGAGTGGCTTGTCCAAATCCGGATGTCCCTCGTGCATTGTAATCCATTGGGTGCACGTCTTCTCATCCACACAACCGGCGACGATCGCGTTCTTAATGGCATTCTCACTAAATCCACGCTGGCAGAGGTTGTCAAATGCGACCTGTGAGATCGTGAAGGGCCTCTCGTCGTCATCGGAGGAGCTGGCGTGAGACATTCCGTTCATCCCTCAGTGTGCAATAAGGAAGAGAAACAAACAAACAAAAAGAAACAAACGGGAAAGAAAAAGACCGCGGCTTTCGTCAGAGCTAGATGAGCCGTAATAGAAGCGTATCAAAAGCAGCTTTGGGGTCGATGGGTGCTGATCTTCCTAACTAATGCCGTAGGCGGTGAGGTACACGAAACAAGGTGACGAGCGTGACAATACGGGGTGCCCACAGCGGCACCGAGTGGTGCGCGCTGAAGCGAGCACGTGCAGTGGCAATTGAACGTTGGTGAACAGTGCTCGCGTACCAACACACGCACCTGCATCGCCACACGCGAGGTGGCCTGCCTGCACGGCTGTGCGGAGAAGTATGTGGTTCGACGTGGTGAGCATCATCCTTTCACTTTTCGGCAGACGACGTTACTCGCTGCCGCATGTGAAGTATTGGTATTATCTAGCTGTTGTACGCGTAGGAAGTTGTTTTCTGTGACGGCGCCTGTTTCTCCAGTCATAGTATAGAGCAAACAAAACAAAACAAAATCCGCGGAGAACAGCACAGCGACCTGCGCAACAGAGGCACGTCGATGGGAGCGGAGACATCCACCGCCATCACAACGCACACACCTTTTTGTACACGCCCATACGCAATGCATGCACGCGCAAGGGTAACGAGAACCTCAGCTCACTCCACCGCCCCCCCCCCGCGGGGCCTTGCCCTCGTCATGTAAGCGCACTGTCATCGTGTTATTCGGTTTTCTTCAAGAGTCCATTTCGAGCGTCCTCCTCTTTCATCCTTGCGATGAGGTCGCGCTGCTGTTTCTTCAGCTCCGCCAAGCGAGCCGATGAGAGCGTGGGCACCGTGCCCTTGTAACTATCGCGATCCAACTGACCACGGCGGGTCAGAAGGTATCGCGGCAATGATCGGATTGTAACAACGAGCACCAGCATCACCACGGGAGCGATGAACGACTTGCGCCCGACGGTTTCATGATCACCTTCAGACTTCACTTCTCTGCGCACTTCGAACCAGGCAGTGCACCGTGCGGGTGCCAAGTGGCGTGACTCATCCCACAAATCGAGGACTACAATAGCGTCTC
Source organism: Wallacemonas rigidus (assembly GCA_030849045.1). Taxonomy (NCBI): domain Eukaryota; phylum Euglenozoa; class Kinetoplastea; order Trypanosomatida; family Trypanosomatidae; genus Wallacemonas; species Wallacemonas rigidus. The sequence continues at coordinate 29,919 of JASAOL010000470.1, forward strand.
CATCCTGGACAACGTAGATATCGAGAGCAGCGAGTGAGAACGGAATCCGCGAGCACTCTCCATCGACTTCAGTCGAGAGAGGATACCGTTGTCCATCGGACACCGATTGGTGAAAAGCCCGCGAAGAGAGCAATTTGTCCATCGAGAAGTGCGAGAACAAGTCCTTCATGCACCCCACAATCACTCCCTCGGGCTGAGCCGGTGAAACGCGGATGGTGAGCGTCTCGGGAGCGTCGGGAAAGCGACAAAGGTCGTGTCGTTCGCGAGGGACACGATCAGGTACAAGTCGCAGAGCGGCAGCAATGCGCTGAGCAGCGCGTTCCATCCGATTGCTCGGGAGGGAACGGAGCACCAACTCGCCACTCGCGCGATCATGAGAAAGAACAAACTGCGGAGGCACACTGCCCTTCCCAGGAAGCAGTGTGTTCACATAGTACACAGTCACCTCATCCCCTGCCGCACCGTCAACAAGAGAACCTCTCACAGCCAGGGCACATGATAATAGGGAGAATAGTGTGAGGAGTACAGACGTCACGTGCCTCGATCTCATATCGCTTTTTCTTTGATCTCGACAGCGATCCGTTCGGCTGTGTGCTAGTGAAGCGAAGCAAAGTGTGTGTGCAAGAGATCAAAAAAAAAAAAAAAAACGTTCCGGTGGCAAACACGAGATAGACGCGGGTGCGGCAACGACGAACAAACAAACAAGCAAGGTGTGTCTTCCGGTGACAGTTGCGTTCGTACCTGACACACGGCCGGCGAATGTGTTTCAGACGTCAGAGAGAGAGAAGCGGTTAAAGAAAGGATGCACAGGGGTCGGAAAGTGAAGCACACCATTGTGCGTGCAGAGTGCCTCACGCGGAAGCAGTACGGACGCCACTATGTGTGTGTGCAGTGGTGAAGTAACGGTGTGTGATAAGGTACAACTACAGAGTCATATGCCGTGAGTGTAGCAGTTGTGGGCTCTTGCGTTGAGAGTCGCAGTTGAGCTTGATCAGAGAAGCTGGTTGACCCACGGTGCGATTCGTCGTTCGTCCGAGAACGAGTTCGTCCCCGGTGCGCCATACTGATGTTTACTATTGTCCTTGGGCTTATCTTGCAAAAAGTGTGCGAAGCAGCCAGCCACGGTCGGCACATGCGCCAACCACAGCAAGGCTGTATTCGGTCAGTAGACGAGTCGTACACGCTCTTACTTGTTGTCGCGTCGGCCACTGAAGATGGTTGACTGGATAACCTCATCAATCTTGCCCTGCCGCGATTCTGTTTCCAGTTCTCTCTGATGGCGCCAGACGCGCATCTTGAGTCCGTCCTCCTCCACGACGCGGCGCAACTCATTTTGGTCGTAGGGGTAGGTTTCCCACACGCCCACACGCATCATACCGCTGCGAAACCTTTCTGTGTAGAACATCACTTCACTACGTCCCAGGCGATGATAGTTGTCAATGGGTTCTTTTCCCGGCTCTGAGCGCGCGCAGCGTACAAAAAGTTGCAACAACGAGTACTGCACAGCAATCGAGTCTAAGTTCGTGAATGATTTCATCCAGTCGTTGAAACGGTCGTCACACCGCCATGGACGCATACCATAATATATACTACGTCCTGTCACAGCATTGATCGACTCTGCTGAGTCTGCGACGCGAGAGTAGTGCGGCGTTTTATCCATGCACACTAGACTGAGGAGTGGGTTGAGATAACACTCGGAGGCTTCACAAGACGGCGTCACCAATCTGAGCCAAAGTAGGAATGTGAAAAAGTCGAAAGGTGTGCGGAAACAGGAAACATAGCAGCGGAGATGTAAAGCGTGAAATGAACAGACGGCGGCAGGGTCGATACACCATGCTGTGAGGAGCGCGGATATTGTCAGCCACTGCCGAAAACAGGCCGAGCACGGAGCCCTCTGGCGACTCTGGGCATCGGCACGTACCAGGAGGAAGTCGGGAGTAAACGGCGGGGGCACAGCCAGGAATCACAGTGCACCGCGACGTAGGGTGACGACACGCTCGTTTAGAACATCGTCGATAGCATCCCAGAGGTGTTGTTAGCAAGCCACACAACGAGTCGAAACGACAACGCCATTAATTCGGTCTCTAAAGGAGAACCAACTTGTGTGTGTGTGTGTGTCGAGTAGTGAATAAGTTGTAAATTGGGGAAGGCTTTTGGTTGATTAGGCCGTTACGGGCTTAGAATTGCTCACTTTGTACGGAAACGTACAGGCTTAGTTGTTATCAAATTTAGCGGCAGTTCTGAGAACAAAGTAAAAAAAAAAAAAAAACGGTGGGGAGCGAGAAACGAGGATAAAAAGAAGAAAAACAAGAGAGCCCCCGACAAACTGTGCGATATGGTCAAGCCCAGTAAAGCGGCATGTCGAGTTAAGACAGAAGCGTATACGTTCCCCTCGGCGTTCAACTGATTGAGATCCGCTTAGGTTTGACACCAGACGCACGCGCAAGCACATTCTGGGTTGAGGGCGAGAGACGCCCAGACAAAAAACGTGTTAAGAGCAACCAGTTGCAGTAGCCGGTGACCTAAACAGATGTGACTACAACTTATCCATGAACTGGTCGAGCTCAGGGATGTCCTCCTTGAGGCCCTTGCGCTGGCGAACGGCGAGGACGGT
>JASAOL010000471.1:0-27538 GCA_030849045.1 Wallacemonas rigidus
ATCTGCAGCTTTACACGCATCCTCCACTTCCACAACGCTCTTGGGTGGACGCGATCAGTGGTGTGCGTCACCGGCGCGGCCACTCTCTCTTTTTATTTTCTTTGTCTTCTTCGACTGCGGCACCTCCATTTTGGCCCCTCTCTTTTGACGGTTTGTTCCTTCGCTAGCATCTCACCATCAACTGGCAGCCTCCTCCCTTTTTTTTTCTCCACTTACTCTTCGCGATCACCGATCCTCTGCTTTTTGTTTTTCTCTGCACGTCTCCTCTCTCGCTTTCTCTCTCTTTTTCTTATGTCTTCTTTTTGTTTTGTTTTTGTCCCTCGCTTGACTCTGTGTGTCCTTGCCGCGCATCACGTTGCACCGATAAGCCGCCGAGACGCACGTCCTCCGCCTCAGCCGCCTCTGCCGACAGCTACGCTCTTCTCGTGCGCCAACAAAAAAAAAAAGAAGCAATGTGACAAGGAAGCGCCGTAGAAGAGAAGTATGTGTACATCAAAAGCCGGTATGCGCTTTTTTGGCGGTGGCCCCTTCATCATCTCGTTACTTCCATCACCTTATTTTTTCTCTTTTCTGATTGGTTGATTAGAAATCATCGTGACTGGGCGACGCGAAAGAACGAAGGTGGAGACGTCGTGCGAGCACCAGTAGACGAATGGTTACGAGTCTCTCCCAAGAGCGAGGATCAAAAGGAACAAGATGACGCTCATGTCTGTCAAACGAGGGTCTCCCCCCCCCTCTTTTATTTTTCTTTGAACAGTACAAATATACTGTTCTCCTTATTACCTTCACGCTGTGAGCCTCACAAGCAGCGCGTGACACTGTGTATGTGTACTACTTAAGCCTTCGGTTGTTGTTATTTTTTAGCAAACTCGTGTGACCCTGCCCACATCTCTGCATCCACCGTCTGTGCCTACACATACCTTTGTCGTTTTGATCAGGTCTTTTGTTCGCTTTCTTTGGTGCTTTTTCAAGGGCGTCATGTCATTTTTTTTTTTTTTTGCATCACCGCGACCGTCGCTTATGCCATGGCACGGCGGGTTGTGATGAGAAGACAAGGCGAAGAAGGAATCACCTGAACAGCAGGACGAAGACACGCACATGTCAAATACCGCGTAGTGTTCTTATCGTCTCACTATAAAACCAGTTTTCCCCCTTCCCGTCATATAAGTAAGGAAGCTGGATGCGCGCACACACAATGACAATGGCGAAAAAAAAAACACAAAAACAAATTGTGCTTTTCATGGGCGTGTTGGCTTTGCCACAAACGAAAGAGCTGAAATTACGCGCGAGCTGTGTGAAATGCAATGAAAAAAACGCGCCTGTAGGGGACACATCTCTGTTCGTGGGAGAGCCGTCCGCGCGCTCACGCTTCGAAATGAAACACGCACCACACTTCGAAAAAAAAAAAATTAAAATGGCATCTCTGCCGTAGAAGAGCTTCCGTGAAGATGTGCGCGAAGTGATCTCTCATTTCTTGCGGCCCACCGTCGTCGCGTATTGTATGCGGAGAATAGCGGTTCTGTGCGCGAACAGAAACACTAGTTGTGTCGACGGTCACACCACAAATTTGTCATCACACATCGAGCATGCGCTCATGTACGATTTCTCGCATGAATCGTGGCACGAAATAAGATGTACGGATGTTTTAAAAATCCGTATGGTGTACTTGCTCGCTGTCCGTGTGTGTGTTTCTCATGCCCAGGTGGCTCCTCTTTCGCACATCACCACTTCCGCGGTCTATCTCTCCGCCGACTGCGGTCGGCTCTCGCTTCCCTTTTCGAGACACACGCACACACACTCTCTTTGACTACGTTAGCTTCGCTCTCGTGCTTTTTTTTTTTATTCATGGCGTACAATCAGACAAAACTCGATGCGTACAGGGCTCTTTACGCGGATCCAACCGCGGACACGCAGCGCGTCCACGATCTGCGTCACCCTCCCGGCGCACCGGCGTACACGCGGTCGGCTTTCCGCAGTCGCACGTGCCCGTACTGCACAGGCGTGAGAGACCCCACTGTCAAGTACACGCACCCGAACACAAAACCAGACTCGCCATGGGCGTTCTGGAAAAATATTATTGTGGAGAAGTACCGTGCCTTGCAATCGGAAAAAGGACGGGCGAATATGGCGCGCGAGGTGCCCGTCAAGGCGGCGGCACAGCCCAGCGATGCCGCGACCGGGTCCCGTGCGGGTCGTAGCGATAAGATGTTTGTGGTGGGTCCTATGGTTGACCAGAGCGAGCTGCCGTTCCGCCTACTATGTCGTCAGTACGGGGCGACGCTCACCTACACGCCGATGCTGCACGCGAAGCTGTTCCGCGACGGTCTGGGCTACCGCACGCACTATTTGACCACCACGTCATGTGCGGAGGTGCAGGCGGCTCTGGCGCGTGCCAATGTAGCGACACGCGCCGAAGATGAGACGCCAGCTTCTATTCCACAGCTGATCGATCGGCCTGTCATAGTGCAGTTCTGTGGGAGCGATGCGGAGGTGGTGCTCGAGGCAGCTCGCCTCGCGCTCTACGAGGAGACGAGCGACGGCACCGTGAGAACGGGTGCGCGTCAGACAAAGGCACACGTCGACACCCCGGGCGGTGATGCCGTGCGCACGCCCTCCTCCTCTATCCATGACACCGCGCCCCTCTACCGCTGTGATGCGGTCGACCTCAATCTCGGCTGCCCCCAAGGCATCGCCAAGCGCGGTCACTACGGGTCCTTCTTGATGGAGGACTGGGAAGCGATCCACACAATCATCCATACACTCCACGTGGAGCTTGAGGTGCCTGTGACGGCGAAAATTCGTGTCTTCGATCGACCTGCCGCTGTATTGTCAGACGGACATGGCGCGCACTCGCAAGCGAGCACGCACACGCTCGATCCTGACACTGTGTGCTACGATGAGGCCCTCACCATCGAGTACGCCCGCATGGTGCGTGATGCCGGCGCACAGCTCATCTGCGTTCACGGTCGGACACGCGCCATGAAGGGCCAGCACAGTGGTTTAGCCAACATGGCCCTCATCGGTCGTGTGCGAGACGCTCTGGAAGGCAGTGTGCCTGTTCTGGCAAATGGCAACGTGCTCGACTTCGCGGACGTCCTTTCGCATCTCGAATCCACGCAGTGTGAAGGCCACATGTGTGCTGAGCCGCTTCTCTGGGAGCCGCGTTTGTTTGCCGATGTCCCCGACGCCGTCCGGAATGGCCGCGTATTTGGGGCCAACAAGACGGCACGCTTAGCTGCTCTGGATGCGGCCGTCGCCTACTTGGGCTGGGTACGACGCCACCCGGTTGATCTGGGCTTCGTCAAGACTCACCTCTTCAAGATGTGCCACCACAGCTACGAGCTGCACTGCGGCTTCCGGGATGAGCTTGGTCGATGGGGCACCGCGAGAGACGATGACGCACCCGTTGGATCGTGCGGGGAGCAGCGTGCGTCGACGAGCCGTGAGGACCTGGCATGGACTGAGGAGGCCGCCTCCACCCCTACTGGCGACGTCGCGTCCGATTTCGAGGCACAGATGGCCGCGCTCGACTCTCACATTCGTGCCTTACGCGAGGCAGAGCGCGCGTGCGACGTCGAAGGAGAACAACCGAAAACGGCACACGCAGAGAAACAAAGAGCGCGCGACGCCATCAAGGACGTCTTCGACACCGACGAGGGTGACGTTGGATTTGGTCTGCTGTTTTAGTGAGCGGCGCGCTTGTGCATGTCGTACAGAGATGCACACACGTGTCTCTTGGGGCGACCTTGCTTTTCGTTTGTTTGTTTGTTTGTTTTTGTTTCTTTCGCTCTCATTCCTAACCGCGCCTACCACGCGCATCACGTGAACGAATAACTGACATGTACTCACGGATAATTAATAAAACAAGAAGTACGGACACTGAGGAACCGAGAAGAAATCAAACGACAAAAGATACCGTCGAGGACATGCTTTTTTTTTTTTTTTTCGTGCCGATGCAGAGATTCAGCCGGCAACCGAAGCGTGGGCGATGAAAGAGATCGTCAGCGCGCGCGTTGTTTGGGTCCGGCCAACGAGGCATCTTGTGCACGCTGGTGTGTGTCCCCACCGTGCGTCGGCTCCTTCACCGCGCTTACCTGTTCTCACCTCACACACACACACACACACACCTACTCTTTCGATCTCTCGATACCTCACTGTTGCTCTCACACACACGCACATGTGCGTCTTTACCTGGTTCACGGTATCCCTTTTTCTTTTTTTTGTACATGTCACAGTGTACCTCCCAGAGCTTCCGACACAGCTTCTCCGCGACTGTGTGTTAGTGCCTCGATTGCTTTCTTTTCGCTTCGATTTTTCCTTTTTACTGTTGTTCGTTTTTTTTCCCCGACAGTTCTCCGCTCCCCTCCGCAGCGCTGTCTATCACTGTCACTTAAGGAACTCACCTAAGATCGTTTGCTGTTATTGCTTTTGTTCTTCTATATAGCCAGCAACGCACCATACGCGGCGCTCACTTGAGCTTTCGATCTTTGAAAGTTTTTATTTTAATTCCTTTTTTTTTTTTCCTGTGCGATCCATCGGTCATAGACGTTGGAAAAGAAAAAAAAAGGGGGTCTTGTCGTGGTCACCGCGAAACAATAAGTAATAAGCACACTTCATTTCCTTTCACGTGTTGAAAAGGAACATAAGCACAAAGAAACATATCTGGTCAGTGGCTGTACTAGCAATAGGCAGGGCACACCATCTCTCTCTCTCTTTGTTTTTGTGTCTTCTTCTGAACTCGAAGAATTGTGGCCATGGCTCCCACAGCGCCTTGGCGGATGGGGACGTTCCTCATGCTGTACCTCCTTCTCATATGTTTCAGCGCACGCACTGGCGTCTGTCGCAGCGCCGCTGCGCAGCCCACGGCCAGCACGCATCACTATGACACCGAATCTGCTTCATCCAGTGAAAGCCTTCAGAAGCTCGCGAAGGCGACAGAGGCCTGGCGGCAGGTCCACGAGGAGGCTCTGAATCGAGTCTTTTCTCACCCGATCGTCTCCGGTGCGCTGACCGGGGACAGCTGGGAAGAGGCCGTGCACGAGGCATCATCGTCCCCACACGAGAGACGCGTCGGCGTCAGTGACAGCAGCAATGACGATGCCGTGCTCGCCTCACGCGTCTCGGGACGTATCATGCAGCTGAAGAACCGCGCCGTACAGATCGTCCGTGTTGTCGGGACCTCACAAGCCACGCATCGTGATAAAGAGGAAAACGGAGAGGTCGTCGGGGCCGATGCACATGCTGCCGCTGTGTTTGGTCGCTCATTGAACTCACTTCGACAAGCGTCAGTAATCGGCTCCGCAGTGGGTATGGCCACCACAAACACAGCGTCTGAGCGTGCGGCAGACACGGCAGAGGCAGGCGTCGGGACGTTTTCGGATAAGCACGCGGGGCGTTCCGCGGTGAAAGAGTCGATTGTTGTCATTCCTAACGACGGTCCGATGAGCACGGGTCGGTCTGTGCACGTGCCGCTCACCGTCGTCGGTGAGAGCTACAACGTCGTCCAGTTCACAGGCTACAAAGGTAACACGCTGTCGTCCATTTTACAGCTGCGCAGTCGACAGTACGACAGTCGTGTGCGTGAGAACAACTGTGAAGGCATGTACATCAACGTCGAGATGCGAAACAACTGGCGCCCGCTCAGTGCATTGCCGAACGAAGAGAATAGTACGGCCACCGTATCCGCATCCACCGACAGCGTCTGGTCGCAGTTGTGGGACCCGATCGTCCAGCTCTTCGACATAAGTATCTTCTGCCAAGTCGTCTCCAGTCTATCCATGCGAATCGACAATGTACCGTACACGGAGCCGTTTTACATTGTTGTCAAGTCGGGGATCTCCGCGAGCGCCTTCTACGACTACGCATCCAGCGATACAGACTTCTCATGCCAGATGGACGTCTTCGTATCGCAAGCCTCAACCAAGCGGGAGAAGGTGCTGCACACCGTGTTCGCCCTGGTCCTCCCCCTCATCGCTCTCCTCGTGCCGCTGCCCTTCACGCTGTGGCGGTCGGATATCATTCAGCAGCTTATCGGCGATGTGGACTTTGGCGAGTGGCTGTGGTTCATCCCGTACTATCTGCGCTACGTGATCATCAAGGGTGCCGTCTCCGCGTACAACGCCGTCTACGAATGGCGGCTGGAGCGACGTACGCAGGCCACGCAGCGCGCGCTGGAGGCCCGTCACCAGGCGCTCATGCGCGAAGCCGGCGGGTCCGCGCATACGCTCGACACGACCACTGCTCACGCACACACCGCAGCCGTGGAGACCGCTCCCAAGTCAGACCCGCCACTGGTTGACCAGGAGGGTGGTCTCCCGCACTTTGGCCGACTCCGCGACAGCGACGCCGATGACGCGTCTCTGCGGCCGCGTGCGCCTGGGCTGCGCACCGGTGCGCGTGAGCTGAGTACCACCGACGACGCCTCTCACCTCCGCGCGGTGGCCGTGACAGCCGCGCCGACTGGGCTTAATTCGAGTGAAACTCGCCCCTCGGTGGCGCAGCACGGACAGCGACCCACCGCTGAGATGGTGGACCCAGTAGACCGGATGGAGCGCTTCAATCAGCCTGCTGGGGTGGCGGCACAGCGTCGTGAAGGTGAAGACGAGACGTACCGCCACGCGGATGACAGGCACGACGACTACGCGCCGTCAAGCGCACCAGACCAAGTGGAAGGCGACCTGTCTAGTCCAACGAGAGCTGGACCAGGTCGTCAGCGCGGTGCTGCCTCTGGACGAGCGTACCTCTTTACGACAGTGACAGGGGACGACACTACCGCGCATCATGTCGAACACAAGAGCGACAACAACCACAGTGCCAATGAAAGCATTCCCATCGTCGTCTCAGACTCAAGTGTGGTGCCCATCCTTGTCGCAGATGAGCGCGGTGCGGCGGAGCCCGATTTCGCCAGCCCAGCGACGGCACCGCAGGCACCACCAGTGCCGCGTGAAGTGGCCGCGCAGTACGCTGAAGAGGACGAAGAGAAGTTCTGTCGTATCTGCCGGGACGGCGAGGAGATGGAGCCGCTGATCACACCGTGCCAATGCACCGGCTCTGTTCGCTGGATCCATCGTAGTTGTCTTGATCACTGGCGCCTCGAGAGCGCCAAGCGCAATTTGACGAATGTGAACAACTGTGAGATCTGCAAGCAGCCCTTCACGATCAACATCAAGAGGTCGACACTTTTATGGGAGAGCTCGCGTCAGTTTATTCGCACCTCCATTCTTGTGTTCACAAGCATCGTTGTCTTCATCCTCATTGTGACGCTGTCGCACTCCATCATCGGTGAGCTGTCTTGCACCGGTACCAACCACCGAGTTGCGTATAGCACCATGTTCTCCTTCCAAGGCATGATCGTGTCTGTCTTCAACTACAGCCTCATTGTGTTTATGGTGATGTTCGCGCACTTGATTGTCTACTCGTGGTTTCGCGGACGACCCGATGTGGAGGAGTACGTCAACGAAACACACATGATTCCTCCTTTCTGGACGCGCTGGAACGCGCTGAGGATCGTTTGTGTGTCGGCTGTTCTCTGCGTGCAGGCCATCTCTATGGGATTTCTTCTCAAGTACATCTTTTACGCCACGAGCAACATGGTCTGGAACTGGGAGCTGTCGCCGTTCCTCGGCAGCACGTGCTTGATGTTCTTCTACTCGTGCATGATGACACCGATCGAAGGTATCCGTCACTGCGTGCACCGCGCTCGAGACGCGCGTCGTCGTGGACGGGCTGTGTCGGCGGAGGACGTGGTCGTGGACGCGACGGAGGCTGACGCCGTGCCGGCGAGTGCCGCGCAGACCGCCACCGGCGCCGCAGAGACCGCACCACGCACAACCGCATCGGCGCCTTTTCGTCCGGACGTCGACGCCACCGATGTGGATTTCACCCGTCAGTTGGAGCTTCCACCTGAGCAGCGCGTGATTCGCGCCATGGAGTACTGCCCTCCTCGCCGCACCGCGCCTCGTGCGTAGCTTTTGTTGAGCGCGCCGTCCGCTGTGTGAGAATGGGAACCAGAAATTCACCGAGCGGCACGTGCGGTGTGCCGGCCCATCTGTATATACGACATTAATCCTCTTTTATTTCTCATTGTCTTGAGCCCGTGTTACTGGAATCCACTATTTTGTTGTTTTTGTTTTTGTTTTTAATTCTTTCAAGTGGTGCGTCTCTATACGCGCGGCACCTTGACGGCTGTTGAAACGACTGCACGTCCTCTCTCTCTCTCTTCTCCTCCTTTTGTCGCACTTCTCTCAGGAAAGCTGTTGTTGTTTTGCAATCCGAATTTGACAGAAGTGCTTGGTTGTCTTTGATAATGCTCTTGTTTTCTCAGTTTCGGGATTTATTTATTTATTTTGTGTGTGTTAATTAGTTCTGTTCAACGGCGTCTTGCGTGTTGAGTTTTATCTGAAAAAATGCAGACAAAAAAAAAAGAAACGGGTGCGAATGAAACCGTCAGAAGAGCGGACCGTTGTGTCACGGGAAGACCACGCGAGCATGGGTTGGTGGGGCTGCCTTTGCGCCACCTCACCCACGCCCATCCCTACAGCAAAAATACGTTCACGTGATGCTTTCCTATCCTCGATGACGGCCCAGTGAGCACATGTGCGTCTGCGCTGAGTGTGGATGCGTGTCTCTGTCTGTCACAGTGAAGAAACCCAGTCCGGAAGAGAAACGTTGTGTGTGTGTGTGTGTGATAGTTGCAGCTCATGTTGGTACCTTTCTCACGTATCTCTGTTACACACACCCTTCCCCCCCCCCCTTCTTGCTTAACTCGCCCTGTCCCTCGTCTCCCCTCGACAACTTTTTTTTAAATGGTTTTCTCGCTCTTCTGTGATGAAGTCGCGTGTAACTTTCAACGCATAAAGACGTCGAAGCGAGACAGGCGCGTACGTGTGCTCTTTATACTGCGCATAGCACAGTGATACCTTCGCGTCTGGTGCGCGCTCATTTTTGCTTGGGACGCATCCGTTCCATTGTACCCTCACACACTTGCTTTTTTTTTTCTTTCAAGTCATATTATTTGTTTTTTTTTGTTTTTTTTTTTTTTATTGGCTTTCTCTACGTTCGTTGTACACATGATGGTTGAAGATCGTGAGGGCATGGTGACTTACCCACAAGAAGCCCCAGCGTCGTCTGGCGCCACCTCCACCGTCTCCTCCCCCTCCTCTCTATCCATCATCCCGGCTGTCCCGGCACTGCATGTCGATCAGACCTCGGAACTAGACGAGGCCGCGTCCAAAATCCACCACCTCCACGTCACATCGAATGAGGACGACGTCAACCGCTCCTTGCGCTTTATGCACGGTGGTGCTTCCGTCGAAGGCATGCAGGCATCCGTCAACCTCGCCGGCAGCACCAAGCGAGTCGCGCTCGGTGATGGCGACCAGCGCATGTACCGCCATCGCGCGAGCGTCTCTGGTAGCCGACAGAGCGCGGAGGGTGGGCAGAGGCGTCGCATCAAGACCAGCAGCCCCGAGACGCGTCGCGGTAGGGACGTCAGCACGAAGGGCAGCAAACGCCGTCCCGGTGGCGATGACAGCCGTCGGCGTAGTGGGAGTGCGTCGCGACGTCAGATGGGGTTGCCTTATCCATCTGGTGGCCACAGCATCCGTGGCGGCGGCACCACCATCCTGGTGCCGCTCACTCTGGAAGTCATGGAAGGCGTGGATAGCCCGGTACCATCCCCTATCTCGCACTTCGGTAGCAGGAGTTGTGCGTCCAGTGTAGCGTCCCCACCCGCGCGCTCGCGTGTGACGACAGCCGCTCCGCAAAAGCCGCATGGTCAGCGCCTTCGAAATAGCACAAGCGTGGACAGCCGCGACGCTGAAGAGGAAGAGGCGACGAGCCCCCTCTGCGGTGCAGAGCGCGGCGCAACACGAAAAGAAAGTGCGACCTCCGACGATGTGAGCTCACCTGTGTGGCATCTCAGTCCACGCGCAGACGCATCCCTGTCGCCGCCGCATAAGGATCCCCTCATCCACCGCTCGCCGATGGAAGCGTCCCCGGGTACCGCTCCAAGCGCACATACGCATCGTACCTATCCATCAGAAGAAGCCCGACCGAGCGCGGGCGGTGACCGGCCGCGGGCGGATGCCTACCCGTCTGAGCGCGGCAACCGCCGAGAGAGCCATCTCTCTGAGAGTGGGGCGGGGAGCCCGATCTGGCACACAAGCCCCCGACTGGAATCACTCGAGACATCGCACGCGAGTGGGCAGCTACATCAGCGGCTGCCTGAGACAGAGAGGAACAAGGCCCCCGTGCTGCACTACTCCCCTCGAGAGAGTGTGCTCGGTGCGGGACACTCGAGGGCTGTTGAGGTCGAGGCCGCCGCGCGGAGGGATGACAGTAGTGCCGTCCACGAGGATGGGCTGGAAGCGGGCTTATCGGTGTGGTCTCGTCCGCCGCCTGGTCGCACCGGCCGCTCGCCAGCCACCGACTCGCTGGACATCTCAAGGCAGTCGGTAAGCAAAGCCCCCATCATGCATCGCTCGCCCGCATCATCCGGCCTCGGGTCACCATCGCCAGTCCCCTACGCCGCGTCCCGCTCCGGTGCGGATCACGCGCCGCCACACTGTCCGGGCCCCATTCCGCAGCTACCACCGCGCACAACGACGGAAGGGTTCGCCCAAAGAAAGCTCTCTCAAAAGGCCAGTCGTACGACGCCACATGTACGTGAAGGAGCCGTGCGTGAGCCCGCACCAGCGGCAAGGAAACCAGCCGTCCCGCGCTTTCCTCACCGCCAAGCTTCGCGTGATCTAACCAACAGCGGTGAGAGTGGTCGTGAGGATGCACCTCATCAAAAGAACTCGTCGCCATCTCCCGCACGCAGGCGATCCAGTAATGCCGCGAAGCTCTCTCAATACGTAAGCCAGTACGAAGCCAATGCCGCGGGGGGCTCCGCGACCCGCCTACCCACCGTTCTGCCTTCTGGTGCCGCCTACCCGACGGAGAAGGCGGCCGCGTCTCCACCGCCCCCTTTGACCTCCGTGAACACCTCAGATGAACACACGACAGGCAGCGGGAACACGAGCGACGGTGCGCACGGAGGTGGTGCGGTGGGTGAGTCCCTGCTCGACCAAATTCTACGCCGGAACGCGGCGGCCACGGGAACGCAGGCCGCCACGTCCGCCACCACCAGCAACACTGCGCTCAGGAACACATGGGATCACGCACGTGGCGTCGGTCACGTCAACAACGCGTCCTTCTTGACCAGCGACTACCAGCGCCCCTACGAGCTCACCGCGGCCGACAGTGTTCATCGGAACAGTGCGAGCCGTCGCTCGTCCGGCGTGCCACGTGCGAGCGCGACCTTGGCGTCACTGAACGGGACGGCTTTTCGTCGCGGTGCCGGTCACCCCTCCGCGGTCGCCGTGCAGCGAGAGAAAATGGATGCCTTGCTCCCTGTGAAGGGTGGCCTCGGCGGTGGCTCCATCTTCCGCGCGACATCGAAGTGGACATCCTCGCGGCGTCCAAGTAGCATGCAGAACCACGAAGGACAGAAGTGGGGATCGTCTGCCGAACCGGTCAGCGCACGCACCGCCGCACCGCTACCTTCCCTCACCGTCTCCGCGACACGTGCAGCGGGTGAAGAGCCTACCAGCGCCGGTTTTACGCATCGGGACGACAAGACGGACAAGAAGACAGAGACGCGAAGCGGAGAGTCCGCGCCCGCCGCGCGTACGACAGACACGACCACACGTCTTCCATTGCTTGCCGCGCGATGGCAGCACAAATCGATCAAGCACTCACTTCCCGCCGCCGCCAAAAGACAGCCGTTCTATGCGGATGGCGCGACGAACCATCCAACGGGTACACTCGGTGTGGTGACGGTACGCTATGCGAACTCGCCGTACTTACAGTCTGCCGTCGCAGCGCAGAAGACAGCGCGAACGGCTGTGGAAGCCGCAGCCCTGCGCCGTACAAGACGGAAGAAGACCAAAAAGAACAAGCAGAAGCGCGCGCCGAAAGTCTCTGCCCGGTCGAAGGGTCGGAAGCGAATGAACTACGCGGATATTTTGAAGGCAGATGATCGTTACGCTCATGTCCTCACGCATCATGGTTTCTGGGGAGAGCTAGCCTTTTAAACCGAACGCAAGGCGAACAAAACAAATGTAGAGCGGAACAAAAAAACAAAAAAAAAAAAAACATGTTCGCACTCATTGTTTTTTTTTTTTTTTGAGACCTCCTTTGTTGGGCACATTTCTCTTTCAAAGAAAGAGAGATGATGTCGGCCTCGTTTCTTTTTCACTTTTCTTTTTGTGCTTCTTGCATTCCCACGATAATCATCTGTGGTGCCTCATCTACACTCGGTATGTATACTACGCCGTTGATAACTGTCGTGAACGCTGTACCACTACACATTGGACTTAAAGTCGCTACTGCAGCTCTCACTGCTTTTTCTTCTTTTTTTTTTTTGAAAAAACTCTTTTCGGATATACAGTGTCCATCTACACCATGAGCGTGCAATGTCGGGTACTCCCTTGTTTCAGACTGGCCTTCTGACGTCCTCTTTTTTTTTTGTGTGTGTGTGAACGCCTCTTATCTAAAGCATTGCGTGTTGTACCGTTTCTGAAACTAGTGCTCCGCCGCAGTGGCGACTGGTCCCGCATACCAGACTCACTGCTCACTAAAAACAAAAACAAACAAAAAGGAAAACACACGAAACGGTGTCAGAAGGGCCGCTTTAGTCGTCATCGAGTCCCTCTTTTGGCAACCTGGTGGCCTAGGAAACGACAACCGTGCGTAACCCTGATACGCACGGAGGCAGAGAGGGTGAGACGAGGCACTGTGTGTGCCGCGTCGCGACGACGAAGGTGCGACACGTCGCGCGCTGAGGATGACGACACGTGCTGAAAAGGTGTCCCATCCGACGAGCAGGAGACCTCTGACGCACTGCTCGTTTCTATGACCAACGTCTCTCCCGTCACTCTTCTCTCATTCCCTACCTCTCCCTCCCTCCTTCTCGTTCGTTCTGTCTGACACCATGCTGCCAACACACACGTGGCGGTGCTGGTTCCCTTTGTTCCCTGTGACACTCTCAGTTTAACCTTATCTTCTCTTCTACTCTTCAGCACCATGCAGATCTTCGTGAAGACGCTCACCGGCAAGACCATCGCCCTCGAGGTGGAGGCCAGCGACACGATCGAGAACGTGAAGGCCAAGATCCAGGATAAGGAGGGTATCCCTCCGGATCAGCAGCGCCTGATCTTCGCCGGCAAGCAGCTCGAGGAAGGCCGCACGCTCGCGGACTACAACATCCAGAAGGAGTCCACGCTGCACCTCGTGCTCCGCCTGCGCGGTGGTGTGATGGAGCCGACTCTGGTCGCCCTCGCCAAGAAGTACAACTGGGAGAAGAAGGTGTGCCGCCGGTGCTACGCCCGCCTGCCCGTGCGTGCGACCAACTGCCGTAAGAAGGGCTGCGGTCACTGCTCCAACCTCCGTATGAAGAAGAAGCTCCGCTAAAGCGGCGGAAAGAAGACGAATACAAGCCCTGTAAGCGCGCGCCACTGACAGTGGGTGCGCTACTTGGCGCGTACGTCGGTTAAGCAAGTCGCACAGTCACGTTGTGCCTTCTCGTTTTTTCGTTTTACTTTACCTTCCCAATAACAAAAACAAAAACAAAAAAAAGACATGTAGTACGCCACAGAGAGACATCACAGCGAGGACGAAGTGGCACGGCAAACGTCGTATTTCGCCCGATGTGTGGAGGAATAGCGATTGTGACTGCCGGTCGCGTATGTGCGCGTCTGTCATGAAGAAACGGCAGGTCGCAGCTACTCTTTGGGTGCAGTCGCTCGAATGGTCTTCGGTATTTCTTTGATCTCCGACGTGAACAGGGCCACTCAGTGTCACACGTCAAATGAGAATTTGTCCGCGTTGATTTCTTCTGGGGTCGTTGTTGTTGTTTTCTCTCTGTATGTGACATCTCACGCTTCACCTACCCTGGCGTGCTTCTTCGTCCTCCTCCTCTCCTTCTTCTTTGATCAGCAGCAGCAGCATTATTACCAATAGCGTTTACCCAGCTTCCTTTAATCCTTTTCTCCTCCTCTTCTTCTCTTCTTCTCTGTTTTCCGTCATGTCTGTGGACTGGGAAAAGGTCAAGGCGGAGGTCGAGAACGAGTGGGACAAGTCTATCGTCGCCGCTCTTTCCGCATTCATCGAGGTGCCAAACCAGAGCCCGTCTTTCGATGACGAGTGGGAGACGAATGGCCTCGAGGAGAAGGCTTTCGATGTCATCATTGGCTGGATGGAGAAGCAGAACGTGAAGGGTCTGACCTACGAGAAGGCCAAGGAGAAAGGCCGCACTGGCTTCTTGTTTGTCGAGATCGAAGGCACCGAGCCGACTGAGAACACCGTTCTCATGTACGGTCACATGGACAAGCAGCCGCCTCTGCGTCCCTGGGCGGAAGGACTGGACCCACACAAGGCGGTGCTACGCGACGGAAAGCTCTACGGCCGTGGTGGTGGCGATGATGGGTACTCGCTCTTCTCCGCTGTGAGCGCCATCGCGGCTCTGCAGCGCAACGGTGTGCCGCATGGCCGCATCGTCATCACGATCGAGGGTGCCGAGGAGTCCGGCAGCACCGATCTGGACTTCTACATGGAGAAGTACACCGCGCGCATCGGCAACGTCGACCTCATGATCTGCTTGGACAGTGGCAGCATGAACTACACGCAGCTCTGGCTCACCACGTCTCTGCGCGGTGTGGCCATTGGCGAGCTCAAGGTCTCCACGGTGAAGGACGGCATTCACAGTGGCATTGCGGGTGGCGTCGTGCCGGACTCTTTCCGCATCGCGCGCCAGCTTCTCGACCGCATCGAGGACCCTGTGACGGGCGAGGTGAAGATCCCAGAGGCACACTGCGAGATCCCTGCCAGCGCCATCGAGGCCTCTGCGGTGATGAACAACGTCGACTTCAAGAGTCAGTTCCCGCTCGTGCCGGGTGCGTCGCTGGAGGGCCCTGCGGGTAACGACGCGCTGGCGCTGCGTAACTTCTGGAAGCCGAGCCTGACCGTCACCGGTGCGAACCTGCCGATGCCCAAGAGTGCCGGCAACGTCATCCGCACGGAGACGGTGCTGAAGCTGTCGATCCGTGTGCCGCCGCTGTGCGATGCGAAGGAGGTGCTCCGCGCGACACAAAAAATCCTCACCGCCGACCCGCCGCACGGTGCGATCGTGTCTTTCAGCGTCGAGGACGCCGGCAACGGCTGCAAGACGCCCGATATCGCCCCTTGGTTACACACGGCGATGGAGGAGGGGAGTACGTCCGCGTTCGGCCACACCTACGCGTGCCAGGGTATGGGCGGCTCGATTCCGTTCATCGCGATGCTCGTCAAGACATACCCACAGGCGCAGTTCGTCGTCACTGGTGTGCTCGGCCCCCACAGCAACGCGCACGGACCGAACGAGTTCATTGACATCCCGTATGTGAAGGGCGTCACGTACTGCGTCGCGCGCATCGTTGGTCAGCACTTCAAAGTGACGCCTCGCCTGGTCAAGAAGTGAAGAAAAGGTACACTAAAAATCATGGAAAATGAATGCAAAGGTCTTCTTGTAAAGTGCGTTAAAAGACACATGATCAGCTATGAGCGAAACAACAGAAAAACAAAAACGTGCTCTCTTTTTTTTTTTTTTTTTGATCTCCTCATTCTCGTCATCCTCTTTCCAAAAGGGGTGGATGAACAGAGCGCGTTCGTGAAAGCCGAGAAAGCGAAAAGAAGCCGGCACTGTCCGTTCGCCTGCGAATCGTGTGTGCACCTGCTTCTTGTGTGCTTTTTTTGTTGTTGTTGTTGCTGCTTTGTGTTCGCCTCTTGTTTTTTTTTAATATTTCATCTCGTAGCTTTCGGCAGAGGCTCTCTCACCTCAGGTGACTCTACGAGATTCAGTGCGCACGGATTGCAGATCGCGTCTGTCGCACTCATCACTTTGTGTTCCGTGTTCCTCTTTTCTCTTGTCGATCCTCTCTACACACAGACCTATCAATTGTAGAACAAACGCTGCTGAGCACGTCGTAGGCACGCGCCTTCAAGTTTGCAAGGACGATCATCAGATTTGAGGACGCGAAAAGAAAGAAAAAAAAACGGTGTTCCGGCGAAAACATGTCTCTCAGCGTACGCTTCGTCTCATGATGATGATGCGGTGGTGCTGTGGATTCGAACAGGCTCGTTGTTGCTCGACTTCACACTTCTATCTCTCTTCTCCGATGATCACCGCTCACTCCTGCTCTCTCTCTCTCTCTTCCGCGTACCTAGGTCATCTCGTCCTCTCACCACATACGCATTGAGGTGAAAAGGCCTTTTCCCACTTTTCCCGGACACGAAAACATTATCTGCTTTATTTATTTATTTATTTATTTATCTTTGTGCTCGCTGGCTTCTGCTTTGTGTGATGTTAACAAAACTCTGTTTATCTTGGGCGTGGTGCGATGACGGCGATGGCGGCTGGAGCACTGCTCAAATCGCAGGCACAGCGGTGGGCGTCGGTGTGTTCGTCATCATCTTCATCAGTTTAGGCATTTGGCAGATTGTGCTCTGCAACCGACGCAAGGCCAGCACCACCGCCGCCGCGCAGAACCCTAATAATAATCCAGACGCCAACGGTGGGAACGGCTTTGGCCATGGCGCCACGAATAATAATGGTGGTGCGCCGGACTACTACTACAACAACAGCGGCGGCGCTCCTACTGGCGGACCAGATCCCTACATCGCCGCCCCGCAGCCGCCGAATATGTACGGCATTCCTGTCTATGGGAGCCCAACAACCACCGACGCGGGTTATGGTGGTGGTCAGGCCTACACACCCAATCCGTACAACACCAGCACCGGTATGGGGACGACGTACGGTGCCCCGCCGTCTGGGGGAGTCGCGCTGCCGCCCCCGAGGTATGACCAGAATGCTGGTTACAACCCCTCAGGTGCAGGGATGCCGCCGAGCACTGCGGCCGGTGGTATTGTCCCGTTGGGCGAGAACCCTCTCGAAGCACGCGCTGTGAGCGAAGAAGGCGCGATGGAAAAGAAAGCGAAGCAAAAAGAAAAAGACATTGGATATGTGAGTAAAAAGAAGGCCGATGACTAGACTCAACGTCGTACTGTACATTTTATCTGATGTCGTCTTTTGCTTTTTCTCTGATCATGCTTACTGTGGGCTGTGCGCGCGTCAGCAGTATCTTCAAAACGGTGAGGAAGGTTTCTGTCAGTCCCATCGGGCATCTATGGATAGCCTTTTCACCATCAACCAAGCTGCTTTTTTATCAATTTTTTTTTATAAATGACCGCGTCAGGAATGGGATCGACGCTTCAGTGAGGCTCCACGTCATCATGTTGCTTTCTCTTTATGGATATATCACTTAACTTTTGCTTTTCTTTTATTCGTGCTTTTTCCGACTTGTTCCCTGTCGCATTCCTTGTTGCAGTGTGTTGTATCCGAGGTCTCGCGCATTTCCCTCGTATGTGACTCCGGCACTCGCAATCACAGTTGTGCGCGCTCACAGGCTTGAGCACCAGGTCTGTCCGCTCATTTCTTTCTCCTGTTCCCACATTCATTCTCTTCTAGAGGTGCCGATAGGTGCACTGGCGTGTTTGACTGGAGCTCCGCGGAACACGCGCGGCTCTGTGTTGGCGCGCACAAACGATGTGGCCACACGGCTGCTTTTTCTTTTCATTGTGTTGGCAGTGGTCCCCCGTTTCGTGGTTGGTCCACTGCTCCGTGAGCGCGTGGTTGGATGCCCGCACCCCTCTGCTCCGTTGAGTGTCCGCCCACTCCGTCACCCACCAGACGCGCTCACCTCTTTGAGCTTTACGCGACTCTCACACGCGGTCACATTCACTCTCTCATCATCCGCATTTCCCTCCGCGACTTCCCTCTGTGCACGCTGGTGCGCCGCCTTGTTGTTGCTATTATTATTATTATTATTATTATTCTGTTTCTTCTGCTGCTGTGCTCGTCGTACCGTTCTTCGTAGCAACGCCGACCGTACCAACAGGGAACAGCACGCCTATACAAACACGCCAGGGTCAGAGACAAGTGAAATGCGCAAAGACAAAAAACCAATGCTCAGGCACATCTACGTGGACGGGGAGCCGGCAAACAAACAGACAATCGTCATTTGTGCCGTTGTTGTGCCCATCGCTTCCATATTGATCACACTTGGCTTGCTCGCCGTTCTCTTCCGCGACCGTCTTCGTCGTTCGTATCGCCGCTGGCGCTGTGAACGCCACTCAGCGCGCGACGAGGCGTGGACACACGCTGTCGGTCAGAATGGCATTTTGGTCGGGAGTAACGACATTGCGCTTCAGCTGCAGATGTACGCGGTGCAGATCAACGACGCGAATGACAGTAGCGATCACGTGGCGCTTGTTATGCCTGGACTCCTGAGTGTGATGGATGCGCCCACTTCTTCGTCACGAGGTGTGCATGGCTATCCGCGTCGGCATTCGACGAGTGCATCTGTCTTTGACGACGATGGAAGCAGCGCTGACGGTAGTGAGGCCGGCTCCGAGCACACACCCGAAATGCCTGGTGTCACAATAGCTTTTGGAACTGGCGCGAGCACGTCCTTTGCACATTCTGCCGCCACCACCTCCACGGCGGGCTACTTGATGCACCACAGTGCGCAGAGTGCGGCAGGTGTGGGGTCTCGAGTTCGTAATCCTCTGGCGATGCAGATACCGGATCGCTCGCGTTCGGCGGCTGGCGGCGGTGCGGACGCGTCGCGACCTCGCTCTGTTGTGTTTCCCGCTCAGTACGCCGACAGCGATGGCGACAACAACGTTGAAAGTGCGGCTGAAGGCTCGCAGAGCCGCGCGGTGCTGGGCGAGGTGATTGTGCCCAACGTGTCCTTCTCCATGGGATACCACGGTGCCCAAGAGGAGGGGGATAGCACAGTGGACGGCGTCCACAATCGATCTGCCGGCCGCCCCCCACACGATACACGTCTCCGTCCACGACGCGACTCTTCCGGCCCTCGCCGTCGCTCGCGCATGTGGGGTAGCAGGGGAAGTGCACGTCGTCGACGTCCCTCCCAGCACCTCGTCAGCGGGACACCGAATCTGGATCGACATGTCCAGCGCTCACTGGCCCATGCCGGTCCGTCCCGCAGCAGTCCCGGGGATGTGGGGGAAGGAGCGGGCGTGGAGGGACCCCACACCATGCACAGAAGCGGGTCGACATCGTACGGCCTTTGGAATGACGACGAAAAGTATGTGGAAGACGATCACGATAGCTACGGCTCCGGTTTTGAATACCTCTGTCGTGACGATGGCGTCCTCATTGAGAGGGACGGCCCTCCGCCATCTTCTTCGTCTTCCGTATCAAGGTTGGTCGAAACCAACGACACGCGCGATAGTCACGAAATGGGCACACTCGTTTTCATGTGATTCATTCATGTTTTTTATCCTCTTTACAAGTCGCGGTTTTTTTTTCGTAGCTTCGCGTAGTAAATTTTCTAGAGGAGGTCAAAGGAGTACAAGGACATGGAAACATTATGCGCGTTGTGAAATAACGCAGGAAAAGAACGTGAATCAAAATGATGAACAACTGCATCAAAAAAAAAAATCCTACAGTAACAAATCACACTTCTTTCTCTTAATCTAGTTTCTTAGCTATGTGAAGCCGAAAGGCTTCGAAACTTGTGTTTTGTTACTCTTTTCGAGTCCCGCCCTCCACACCCACATCCGCCTCGCGTTGGAGGCGGGATTCGACCTGCCACATATCAAGTATTGACGAACGAACCGACCAACACAACAGAAATCAATGCGCTGCACCACCCCTTCCCCTCTCACCACGTGCCTCACCGGGCACGGCGAAAATCATCAAAGAAGATGATGAGCAAAAATGAATGGATTGCAGAGGGAAATGAGAAAACGAAAGTCCTATGTGAAAAGTGATCCTTGTCGTAACCGTGCGTGAAGCAAAGTTGATGTAGTACTGAGTATTCAATTGCATTCGGACACTGTTTTGCTTTTGGTCTTTTTTTTGTTTTCTTTTTTTTTTCTTTTTCTTGAAATTCCTTTCTCGCTTAGGTGGACTCGACGACGCCCATGTACAGTCATAGTCTGCTTCTGTCTTTTTACCTGACCACATACTCCGAGAATTCTTAAAGTCCGCTGTGCATGCGCGCTCGTGGACTCGATGTCATGTTTGTTTCTTGCTCGTCTTCTCGCAGTGGTTGAAAAGGTAATCGTCACTTCTCATTTACGTATGTCAATGTGCCTAGATTTCGAAAGCCGGACGAAAGCGAAGGGATGCTAAAACGATCGCGTGTGCGACGTTGGAGTTGCGTATGGGATTTATCATCTGTTCTCATGTGCAGCGATGTGGTCTCAGTGATGTCTTGTGACAACTTCGTTGTGAAGCAGTAGAGAAACCGTGCGAGTGTGTGTGCATCTGTGTGTCTGTTGTTGATGTCCTTCTACGCACGAGAACTACCACTCCGTACATTTCCCTTTGCGACGCGCTACCTCCACACTGTGAGAGAGTTCCCTGCCGCATACACTGATCCCCCTGCCCCTCGATAAACCACCGCCTTTTGATCACATACACACATACACACACTCTCACCCTCCCTGTCCTGTCCCCCAAGCGCTTCAGACCTCATAGGTTGACAGGACGCACCCAACCGAGCGTCGAAAGCACGAACGCACGCACACAGGCACCTGACCATCCTCATGCACCAACGCAGTGCGACCGCACGACGCACCGCGACCGACGTGGTCGGGAAATCAGCCGTCAAGGCGACGCAGCGCAAACACTCCAAAAGATTGATCGCTGTGATGGTGGGCTTCCTCTTTGCAGTTGGTGTGATAGGAGGTATCAGCCATCATATTCTGGTGCAATCATCCATGCCGTCTCCACTGTCAGTCTCCGCGACAAACACAACAGGTATCGCAGCTGTTCCCCCGCTCTCCTCGCAGTCGCCATCTTCTCCTGAACAACAATACAACGACCGCACAGCACGCAGTCACGGGAAGCGTTTCTTGGTCTCGAGCACAACACAGATCACGCAGATATGTCACGACCAGGCACCGGCGCTGGAGAAGACGCCCTGGTACGTGCGCTTTCTCGAAACAGACCGTGATGTCATCCTCGCTACACCTCTGCCCGAAGCGCACACGTATCTGTTCATGCCTTATCCCGTCTGCCTTCACCTCGGCACGGGGCGTATGTTCGCCGAGCACGCCAGCAAACGCATCAGTGTAGTGCAACACCGCCAGCATGAGATACCACTCTACCTAAGAAACGCCGGCTTCTACGATCTCGAAGAGCTCTTTGCTGGTGGTCGACAAGGAGAGGCGATGGGTCAGCCACCCTCTGTACAGCTCATCCCAGCCTTGAGCCTGATGCCCTTCGGCTCATTCATGGCCACGCATATGTGGCACCTGATCCACGACGGTATAGGACCAATTATCGACGCTCTGGACCATGTCGCACCCAATTTCTGGGACATTCCAAGGCAAGCTATTCTTTCTGATGAGAAGGGCGCGCGTTGGATCGATCGCAACGGGGATCTGCCGCACAAGATGGCCCTCTCCGCGATGATCGTGAACGGCTTATCTACTTTTATAAACAGCACGGTCAGCCGCAACGGTAGTGCGCCACCCGTGCCCGCCTTCGTGGAAAAGCCTCTCATCGCACACTCCGTCGACCGCCCACCGGATGTGCTCCGTGGTGCCTTTCCCGACATTGCGTCGCAAACCGTGTGTTTCTGCCAGAACATGTTCGCGCCGCCGTACGGTAAGCCCGGGCAGCCGCCGTCACCCTTGGCCATCAACACCATTCAAAATCGCACTGCGCTCTCCTTCGGCGCGCCACCGTACCGCAACCTCACCGAGGAGTCCGTGTGGGACATTGAGCGGCAGCGCATCGAGCGCTACCCGCCGTGGGCACGCCAGTTCTGGCCCGCCACCACCACAGCAGCCGCCTCGCACACCGCGCAGACCGCACAGACCGCACAGACCGCTGTCTACCAGCCGCGTGTGCTGTTCATCCACAGGGCGAAGCGCACCATCGCCAACGTCACCGCGTACGTGCGGGCGATGCGCGACCTCGGCTTCCGCGTGGAGGAGGTGTACCTGGAGCGGCTGCCCACGGACCAGCAGTACTACCTGGGTCGCTACGCGGACGTGGTGGTGGGCATGCACGGCCTCGGCATCGGTCACGCGCTCTGGATGAACCGCTACCCCACCGGCTGCCGCACCGTCATCGAGTTCCGGCTGTGGGCGGGCGAGGGTATTCCTATAGGTTTGGAAACGGTTCTGAAAAGCAGAGCTGGCTTCCACTACTTGACACCTGAGCCCGTGGATGTTGTCTTTGGACCTTCGGTCGCCAACCCGCTGGCAGCACGCCATCGAATCAAGGCCATGGGCCACGCAGGCTACACACACCCCGGCTGGGATGATCAAGAGGCTGTCTTCGACGACGCTGATGTGGTGAGGACGCTCCAGGATGTGAAGGCGCACCTGGATCAGTGCCTCATGAATCCCACGAAGGAATAAATATGGGTCTGCCATGAAAGTAACGATTGCCGCGGATGCGACGAGACGCACGCCCACCACCGTCACGACATGTTCTTTACCGCCGTATCGAAGTACGCGATGAAGGTTCAAACAAGATGCTCGTATAGGAACGCTTTTCTCCTCTCTCGCTTGCTTTGGAGTTTCTGTGTGCTTCGCCGTTCTCCACGTACAGTGACGAAGCTCAGTCGAAGCTTTCGTACCTGGTATGACTCAGGCGAGCGATTCTTTCCGGCTTTTTGTTGTTTTTCTTCGACACTCTTAGTGCCTCCGACCCCACCCTATCCAACAGTCCAGTGCTCGCCGTTTCCTTTCTGCGTAAATTGTGTGTGTGTGTGTGTGTGCCTTTGAGGGATACAGAGGTGCGCCGAACAAGGCTCCCGCAAAGCATGTTGGTATTGACGCATGCTCTCACGCGATGCTTTTTTTTTTTCTCAACACCACGAGGTCGCCGAGTTCTGACGATAGCACGCGAGGCTGCCATTCCCACAATTTACATTAGTAAATTCGATTTTTTTTTTTTTGCTCATTCTCACCACGTGGAAAAACTAAAAAGAAGGTACACGAAGCTCTCTTCTCACCAGTGCTCTTCTTCCTTTCTCCACGTCCAGTATCGTATTGAATCACCTTAGCTGACTCGTCCCCAACAAAGACACCGTTCCCACGCCGCTGTGTGAAGTTATAGCATTGGCACATTGTCTGTTTGTGTTTGTCTGTCTGTTGTTGATGTCCATCTACGCACAAGAACTACCACTCCGTACATTTCCGATCACACACGGCACCGCAACAGAAATATAGTTGTGGTGTTTCTTGTGCAGTGCGGCTGAAAACACGCCGAAGCCGAATAGGAAGAGGTTTCTTCTAGTACTTTTTTTCACTGGACGAGCTCAAGACGCGATACGGTCCGAAGTGTGTTTCTGACTTGGTCAACTTACGTAAACGCATGCACCATGTTATTCTCCCCCCACCCCCTCCTCCTCCTCTGTTCTCTCTCTCTCTCGCCCGCAGACACCTTTCTCTTCCGTCATCGAGAGAGGTTGTGTTTCTGCTCATGTTATCCGAGTCGTCTACCATGGTGAAGAGAGAGACGCACAAGAGCAGCGGCGGGCACAGTGACGACATCACACGCAGCGACGCGCACAAGGACGACGATGCCGCGTTGGCGGCGTTAAAGACCCGCACGACTCGCTCGCGTCTTTCAGCGCGTGTGACGCGCAGACGACAGTCGCCTCGACCATCCTTATGTCACCCTGTGCGTCTCTGTGTACACATCATCATCGTGCTGTGCCTTCTGTCCACCGCGCTGAGCCTCTTCGGGAACCAAGCACGAGCAAGCTCCCCAGAGCAGGAAGGCCATGAGGATCTGCACGGAGAGGAAGCTGCTCATTCACCTCATCCGTCTGCCGCACCGTCACGGCCGCGAGTGGAACGGCTCTACGCGACCTCAATCGCATCGCTCAAGTCCATCTGTGAGGCGCGCGCACCACAGCTCACCGATACGACATGGGCCAAGTACTTTCTTCGCACCAACCGCACGTACTTCCTGAGCGAGAATGGCGCGGAAACAGAGCGGTACGCCATGCTGGCGTACCCTGTGTGTGTACACCGGCACACTGGGATCCTCTTTGCCGAGGACAGTGAGACGCGTGTGAACAGGGCGATGGAGCTGATATGGAGCTTGCCGTACACAACGGCACGCGCGCGTTTCCATGACCTCAACGATCTCTTCGCGTCCAATGACAGCGGTCGCGACGCATTGGCGAAAGACCCCCACAGTGCTGCGTCAGGCCCAACAGAGGTGCGTGTGGTACCCGCGCTTGCTATTTTTCCTTTCGGCTCCTTCATCAGCTCCCACATGTGGCACCTCATCAACGACGCCCTCGCGCGCTTCGTCACCGCTGGCACACTGCTCGGCGAAGAGCTCTGGCGCGTACCTCGGCAAGCGGTGCTCGTCGATGAGGAAGACGCGCGTTGGCTTGACCGTCGCGGCGACACGCCACAGAAAATGCGCCTTTCGGCGGCCATCCTGAACGGTCTTTCGACCTTCACTCGGGCACCTGGACCAGCCTGCAACACGACACACGCAGAGGCCGACGCCTTCAACGCCCCATCGCATGCGATACGCCCGTTAGTGCCCGCCTTCTTTGATGAGCCGCTTGTTGTCCACGCGCAGTCCAACGCGACGTTGGCGATGCTGACGAGAGATGGGAACTTCCACAGAGACGTCGTCTGTTTCTGCCAGGCCGTGATGGTCCCTGTGTATCCGTACCAGCCACCCATGCCACCTAGGGAGGCGTTAGTCGTCATTCAAGATCGCACTGCGCTCTCCTTCGGCGCGCCACCGTACCGCAACCTCACCGAGGAGTCCGTGTGGGACATTGAGCGGCAGCGCATCGAGCGCTACCCGCCGTGGGCACGCCAGTTCTGGCCCGCCACCACCACAGCAGCCGCCGCGCACACCGCACAGACCGCTGTCTACCAGCCGCGTGTGCTGTTCATCCACAGGGCGAAGCGCACCATCGCCAACGTCACCGCGTACGTGCGGGCGATGCGCGACCTCGGCTTCCGCGTGGAGGAGGTGTACCTGGAGCGGCTGCCCACGGACCAGCAGTACTACCTGGGTCGCTACGCGGACGTGGTGGTGGGCATGCACGGCCTCGGCATCGGTCACGCGCTCTGGATGAACCGCTACCCCACCGGCTGCCGCACCGTCATCGAGTTCCGGCTGTGGGCATCTCCAGGTGCCGCGGACGGCCTCGAAGGCCTTCTCAGTGACGGCTCAAATTTCAGCTACCACGCTTTGTTGCCCTACGACGTCCGCTTTGGCTCCACAGTTCCCAACAAGAGACAAGCACGCTTGGAGATCATCCAAATGTGGACGAGCGCGTATCAGCACCCCGGCTGGGACGATCAGGAAGCCATCTTTCTTGACGGAGGCGTGCGTAAGCTATTCAAGCGCGTCAAAACCCACCTGGACACGTGTTTGAAGTCCCTATAGGGGTGTGCAGAGCGTGTCGGCGTGCGTTGGAAGGGAAGTGGCGATACGCGGAAATAGCAGAAAAGGCTTCGCCGCCAAAGGCTGAGCGCGTCTTCTCGTCTACCCGGCATCTGTTCGCCTTGATTTGCATCTTTCTTTGTTTCACGACTTTTGACACGTTTCGTCTGTTTCTTCGCGGTGCGACCCGCTTGTAGTGCGAGGAGAGGTCAACGGATGTACTCTGTTGAATCACTTTTTATCGTTCTTCTTATCCCTCGCATCGCGCTCGCGTGAGCAGGACGCCCGGGCGTGGATGAAGAATTCTCGCTAGACATCCACGGGTCCTCCTACATGTGTGCGCTTTCCTCATCACAGTCTACTTTGATGTTGCCTTGAACACCGTCTACACGATGTGGTGATATGGGCGACTGAGAGACGGGTGAGCGCACGCGTGGGGGAGGGGGGCTCGCTTCCGTCCCACGCCATCGGAGGACAACACGTGGTAACTTCGCTCATTGCATTTCGGGGAACAATCGCTAGATATTTCAAGCTTCGCGCCAACCCGCGCAAAGCGCCACTCCTGCCTGGGCACCGCTCACGCCACGGG
Source organism: Wallacemonas rigidus (assembly GCA_030849045.1). Classification (NCBI taxonomy): domain Eukaryota; phylum Euglenozoa; class Kinetoplastea; order Trypanosomatida; family Trypanosomatidae; genus Wallacemonas; species Wallacemonas rigidus. The sequence goes on from JASAOL010000471.1 coordinate 26,088, forward strand.
CGTTTCGTTGATCCCGCCCCCCCCCCCAGCATCTTCTCCGCCCCTCTCTTCTCTCTACCTTGCAAATCGGCCGAGTTGTTGCTCCACTTCTCTTTCTGGTCTCAACGTGTGACATTGCCGACATCGCCACCACTGCCGTGCACACAGTAATCCTGACCGAGCTCGTGCCATGCTTGTGCGCCACACGCGGCGAGCACAGCCTTGGCATCCACGGTGGCGTCATCGCTTCCGACAGAAGCGTCGCGTCTGCCTTCTCCTGCTCGCTGCGCTTGTGCTCCTCGCTGTGTGCGTGTCTCGGCGTGTGTCGAAGCCCGCAGCGGTTGTCTCCGTTTCCGACTCCACGTACGCCCAGCAGTTCAGCGCGGTGCCCAAGGCACACAGCCTGCAGGGGATTCGCGCGGTGTGCGCGGCGCAGGCCCCCGAGCTGCAGAGCGCGCCGTGGATGCCGCGCGTCGCGCCACTCCGCAGTGTGGGCCACGCCACGAATAGCACGCTGCAGGCGGCCGTGGTGGAGGCGCTGAGCGTACGCGGCGGTGCCCCGGCGAGCCACATCACGTACCGTGTAGTACCTCACCCCATCTGCGTGGACCGTGGCACGGGACTCTTTTACGTCGCCAACGCCGACCGCGGCCTCTACGCGCACCTCCCGCAGGAATCGCAACCAATGTACCCCTCCCACGCACACCCCGCGGTCTGGGAAACCCTCGACGACGTCCTCCCGCCGACCGACGCCGCTGCCGCCGAGACCCCGGGCAGTCATATCGCGACCGTTGTCCCCGCACTCGGCGTGTTCGCCTTCGCCCCCTTCATCACGACTCACATGTGGCACCTGCTGAGAGATGTCGTGCAGACGCTAACGGGGGTGTTCATGACGTACGGAGACGGAGCACTGTGGCGGCTACCGCGGCAGGCGGTGCTCCTCGACGCGGAGGGCTCACGCTGGTTAGACCGGGACGGCGATACGCCACAGAAGATGGCCATCTCCGCCGCCATGTTCAACATCTTCTCCTCCTTCCCTGGCGATGCACCGCTGTCGAGCGACGACTCTGCAGGGCGTGGCCACCACACACCTCTGCTTCCCACATCCTTGATCACGCACGTCCTGCAGGTGGCCGAGCTCCGTGCCCGGTACACGGCCCAGCAAGTCGCTCGTCACGGCGTGCTAGCGCTCTTCTTCCGCCGTCCTGCCGCCACGGTGGTACCCACTGCGCTTGTGTGTCACTGTCAGGGGCTCATGGTGCCTTTCTCTCCACTTCTGCCTACCTCTACAGGGCTGCAGCGGATCGACGAGCTCATACAGGACCGCGTCGCCCGGCAGTTCAGCGCGCCACCGTACCGCAACCTCACCGAGGAGTCCGTGTGGGACATTGAGCGGCAGCGCATCGAGCGCTACCCGCCGTGGGCACGCCAGTTCTGGCCCGCCACCACCACAGCAGCCGCCGCGCACACCG
>JASAOL010000472.1:0-32883 GCA_030849045.1 Wallacemonas rigidus
AAGGAAAAGCACATCCACAACGCAAGCAAACACGAACAACAAGTGTCAAGAGAGGAAGCTGGTTTTGTCGCGCACTTCGCCACCCACCCCTCCCCCGCTTTCTTTTGACACCGCTCCTGATCCCCTCGAATTCAATGTAACTCTCTGCAGAAGGGGGGGTGAACTTGTTGTGTCATGTGCTTTTTATTTTTTTTCCTCGGTGACTGCGTTCAAACAAAAAAAATCAAATACACAGAAAAATGGACGACAAGTACAAAGGGAAGAGACGTTTGGAACGATCAGTGCTACATGCAAAGGGAGAGAGGGGCATAAAGCGCATATCGCCGCCAATCAATACCTTCTGCAAAAAAAAAAAAGAGAGAGAGAGACCGACATGAGGAATGAAAATAAGCGAAGCGAAACAAGATAGCCGTCGCGTTATCTCCTCTTTTCATTCTTCGTTTGAGGTCAGCCTCTTTTTCGCACTGGCGTTTTTCCTCCGTTTACTCTACTGGTTTTGACATTCCAAAAAAAAAAAAAAGACAAGTGACTGCAGCCAGCTCCTCTCCACCTCTCTCAGCGCTTCAACACTGTGGGATGGGTGGTATGCTCAGAGCTGAACACGTGAAGAGGGGTTCGTGGAGAAGATAGAGGGGGGACCTCATGAAAACAGCTCTGGTGCACTCGCCGTTGCTGTTGTCACTGTGGGGACCCCCTCCTCCTCCCACACGGACAGGAGGTCCTCCCCTCCCCTCCTCTTCCCTCAACCGCCTCCGTATGTAGCGATTCATTGTCCATCAACATCACGTGGCGACAGACGTGTGTGTGTGTGTGTCTGCAATCTCGTCTGTTGACTACATTTCCGGCACAGCAGCCCACTGCCGCTCTCAGACACGCACGATTTGAAAAAATTTGTCTTGAGACACAAATGAATTGAAAACACCAATAAGAAAACCCGTCTCTCTCCCTCTCTATCCCGCTCTTCCACTGTCCCCTTGCACCTCTGCATACGACGCGATTGGTTGTCGTTGTTTTTCGTCCAGTCGCTGACCTGGTGCGGTGTGCGCGTGTCTGTGCACGTGTAGCTCTCAGTGCCGTCCTGGACCTCATCTTCACAGTTTGCTTCATTATTACACATTCTTTGTATTTATTTTGGCTGGCACGCACTCGCGGAGCGCTCTCTCTCTCTCTGTCTGTTTCTCTCATTCTCGGGAATTAGCTGTCTCTTGTCTGCGCTCATCTGTGTACTATCTGATTCATCACTACTATCACTTGTTTCTTTTACTGTTTGTACGTGTTTGTGTGTGTGTGTGTGTTTCCGATTGTGTGTACAGACTGCGTGTACTTTGTCGCGTAAGAAAAGAACAACAAGGAGAGGACCACAACACACGGAAAAAAAAAAGAAGAACATCACAGCACGTGAGCGCCTTTCTTCTTCCTTTTTTTTTTCCTCTTTTGTGTGCACGCTCTTCTTCTTGACACGCTCTCCGTCTCGAACGCTCGTGCGAAGGCCCCTTCAAACTGGTGTACCCAGGTGCTCCCGTGAGCGTCGGTGCCGTTGCGGCCACTACCGTTGTTTCCACAGCTGCCGTAGCGGCGTCCGACGAAATGGTGGCGCTGCCTGCATTCAAGTTCGTCTTTTTAGCTATTCGTCAGGTGACGCGGCCCGTGGCGCGACAAATTGTGTCCCGTGCGAACACCAAGAAAGGCGCGACGTACCAGGTGTGTGTTTGTTTAGGTCGTGTCTCGCTCGGTCTGACGGGAGTGATTGCGGAATGGAATCAAGCAGAAGCTGCCAAGAGGGAAGCGGAGGCGAAGGCCCACGCCGAGGAGAAGCTGAAGAAGAACGCTGAGGAAGCCGCCAAGGCAGCTGCTGAGGCCACAAAACAAGTTGTCTCTAAGGGAGAGAAGCTCAAGGACATCTCTGATGCGGCTGCCCCGGTGACCGGCAGTGGCCTGCACCCCTCAGGTGCGCCAAGTTCCGAGACGGAGCCGGAGGGAAAAGCAGTGAAGACGGAGACGCCACCGCCGCCGACAGCGAAACCAACAGCCACGCCTGCAGCAGCACCGTCGACACCAGAAAAAGCGGAAACGGTAGAAAAGGCTCCCACACCGAACTTGGTCACGCCTCGTTCGCGTCCGCTGCTGACGGAGCTGATGTACGGCCCTATCCCTCGCCCACCAGAGCACGAAGAGAGCTGCCAGAACATTCACAAGCAGGACACGTACGATGAAAACGTTTTTTATGACAAGAACCGAACCGTCGGAGAGGTGGCGCGGGTGTTTATCCGCTACCCGAGCCGTAGTGCATGGGATGTGTTTCGGCGCACCTTCCTCTCACCGTTCCCCGAACAGCGTCTGGTAGATGCGGGAGCGGACTTTTTAATTGAACTGACCGCGTACGTGGTGCTCGCGTCACTCCTCTTCTTGGAGCTGTGGCAACAATCAAAGACTACGGCAGCGAAGGAAGCGTACCTCCAGCAGCGTCTATCCACCATTGAAGAGAAGGTGAACGAGCTGGTGCAGCTCACACAGGAGGCCTCCAACAGCGGCATCAGCGCGCTTGACCCCGCCCCGGAGTTGGCGATTCGCGGTCGCGTCGCCGCTCTCTGGCATCTCGCGGAGAGTAGTATCGTCAGCGTCGGCTCTCTCATCACACCTTTCATGACAGACACGGAAGCCGACGTCAAACCCCACGCCGGGTCTGGCGGTCAGGGTGTGGTGGTCTGTCCGCCGGTGCGCAGGCGAGACGGGCAGCTGGTGCCGGAAGCGAACCTTCCGAGGTCTGCGATGGAAAAGCCAAGTAAGCACGATGACACAGCCCTCATGAAGCGCGAGCTCGAGATGATGTTGCGTGAGAACGGCCTGGTAGAGTTCTCTGTCTCGGCGAAGGGCACAAAGGACGGCAAATGAACGTCATGAGTAAACGCGGTACACGGAACGAGGGACAACAATGCAGAGAGGATAGGAAAAGAAGAAGCGCTGTGATGAGAGATTTGTACAAGGCGAATTTGGGGGGGAGGTAAAGGCGCCGCGGCATCGCACCCGGCAGCAGCTCTCTGACGCCAGTCGCACGCGTGTGCANGGCGTTCGTCGCGAGAGGAGAAGAACCGTGCGCCACGGCAGGTAGTCGTTCATTGGTATCGGACTGGGAGGCGAGCCGCACTCACACATAGTGACAACCAAACAAAGAAAAAAAAAAAAAGAAATAAAGTGTCCTCGCAGGAAGATGGCCAAGAGTAACGGGGATGCGAAAGGACACGGCAAACGTGGAGGGAGTGAGCTCGCCTTGGCTTGCAGTTCACCTTCGCTGGTGAACACGACGGTGGATGGACTGTATGCTACGTGACCCACACTCCGCGTTTTCTTTTTCTTTTTTGTTCGTCAGCTCCTCACGTGCGGCGCACACCACATTTTCATTGATCAGAATGCGGTGATGACATGACCCGTATCAAGGCGATGGGCCGGCTCTCACTTCTGTGTGAGTTCGCCTGCTGTGTGATGCGAATCAATCGCTGTCCCGAAAGGTGTGACAGCATGGCTACTCCTATCACTCTCTCTCTCTCTCTCCCTCCCTATCCTTCATATTTCTTCATTTCCCTTCTTGTTGGTGGGTGACCTCTTGTCCACGAGTAACTCTTCGGATTGGTTTGTTTCGCCCGCATTCGAGTCGCTCTCCCTTGTATCGTCGTCGTGCTCGGTGCGGATGGCGTCTCCTTCGGCGGAGAGTGCACTACCTCCCCCACCCTCCGCGGAAGAGCAGCTCCGCCAGCTTCAGGAAAAAACCGCTGCGTGGAAGGGGGCCGTCGCGGCGCAGCTCAGCGATGCCGCGAAGAAGAACAAGGTGCTGCGCGATGAACTACAGAAGGCGCGTGAAGAGAGAGATGCAGACTTGGGTAAACTGCGGGTGCAGATGAACCAGGAGTTCAAGGAGCGGACCGCGATGAAGGAGGATGAGGTGAGGCGCCTTCACGAAAAGCTCGACGAACTGTACGCGCATCAGCAGAAGGTCGCGGCAGGGCATGCGGAGGACCTGGAGCGCGTCGCCCAGCGTGCACGCGAGGCGTCTACGCTGGAAGCCGCTCAGGAAAAGCAGAAGGCGGTGGATGCGGTTAGTGAGCAGGTCAGCCACATGCAGGGCCAGCTGGAGCGGGCGTCCGCTGACCTCGCGCATGAGAAGCAGACTGTGGCGAGTCTTACCACACGACTAGAACGGCTGGGAAATCAGTACCAGGAGTTGTCATCTCTGCTAAATCGGCGCTCTGGGGGGCGCGCCGCGACGGAGACGGCTGCGTCCGCCACCGAGGCTGGGGGTCAGTCCCCTTTGTCTCCCGTTGGTAGCCGCACCTCCGCAGCTGGAGCAGACGACAGTGCACAGGGCCTCTCGTCACGGCACGATGCCGAGCATCAGCGTCAGCTTGACGAAGTAGAGGCTGCGATGCAAGAGCGAGAGCGTGCGGTGCAGCGGGAGTTGGACGCGGCTCGCCGCGAACATCAGCTTGAGGTCGACAATCTCGTCCGCGAGCTCCACCGTCGAGACGATCACACAGTGATGCTACAAACGCTGCAAAAGCAGCTTCAACAGGACCTGCTGAACACGCAGCTCCGACTGACATCTGCTCAGGAGGAAAAGGCGGCTGTCGAACAGAGGCTCGCGGGGAAGGTGGCGGCGCTCAGCAGGGAACTGGCTGATCGGCTGGAGGCACAAACGCACGCGCAGCGCGAGTACGAGGCGCTTCTCATCCAAGACCGCGCGCGCGAGGCTCGGATTGAAGAGCTTGAGAGTGAAGCCACCAGTCGTGAAGACGCGTTTCGCGCACTCATGTTATCTGAAGAGGATAAGCAGCTTGTTGGCGATCTTCAGCGCCAACTTGAGGCGGCGCGTACGGAGGCAGACACGTACAAGACACAGCTCGACGCCATGGCCGCCAGCCGCGAGCGGGGCAGCGAATCTGTGCATGGTCGAAATGTGATGGGAAGGGACGACACGTCCTCTCCTTTCCAGAAGAGCGATCATGCCCTAAGTTGTGGTGATGATGATTTCAACAACGCGCCGCCGGAAGAACTCAGTCGCGCGCTGCAGCTCAAAGCAGCACAGCTGGAGGAACAAGAAGAAACACTACGCCATGAGCGACAAGTCCTCGATGAGCAGCGTCACGTACAGAGTGTGATGGAGGCAAGGCTAGAAGCCATGAAGCGGTCACTAGCGGCACAAGCCAAAGATATGTTCCGTGCCCCACACCACACAGCGAACGAGGAGGACGGCAGCGATAGCACTGCCACGCAAGAAGGATGGGGGTCGCACAACGACAGTGAGGGTGCCGCATCCGCGAGCGTAAAAGTCACACAACGTGGTACGACTAGCAACAACAGCAGCGGTTGGTACGCGTCCGGCAGTGGGCCGACGCGCAGGGCACCGCTCTCTTTTGATGCCAATGCTGCAGCGGCGGGCTCTTCTGCTCGCCGGGGCTGGGCAGGCAGTGTTGGTGCTGCTGGTGGTGGGCTGCTCGCCCGGATTCCCTCCCGGCTCCGTCTTGTCATTCCCGTCTTCCTCTTCTTATTTGTGTTCTTCTCGATCCTCAATATGCGCGCTGGAGACAAGGTCGCGAAGCAATCAGCACATATGTCAAACTGATGTCTCGCTGTTCCTGTTGTCTCTCTCTCTCTCGCAGGTCGCGGCTCTCACTTCGAAAGACAGCGAACGAAGAGAAAAAGGTGACAGCAGCTCACATCTCGCTGCGCGACGCGACGACAGAGAAAAGACGACACTAGCTTTGCACAACACCATGTACGCATCTTGGTTGTGCTGTCAGCTCCCCGTGCTATCGGTTGATTTTTCTTGTTAGTGGCGGCTCCTCCTTTCTTTTTTCTCTGACTTCTCTTGACAATGACAGCTTGTCGCGGCTCATCATAGTCTCCCTCTCTCTGTTTTGCATGCGCCAAGAATACCACAAGTCTATGCGTTTGTTGAAAGAAAAAGAAAAAAGTTCGTGTAAATTATAACTCGACGTTGAGAACGAGAGACAGGTAAGAGAGAGTCCAAGTGGCCCTGTGTGGACGTAAGCGAGCTCTCTAGCGATAAAAGTATTTCAAGTTCGCTCATACATGTAAAGTCCCTTCCATTCGCACACGGAGGACTGCGTGCGGACCCCTACCGACTCCCGTCTCTCTTTCATTCTCCTTCTCAAACCTCCCCGTCACTGGCATGCTGACCCTCCTGCGTTTCAAATGAATCTTTTACGATTTTTTTTTCCAAACGAAAAGAGTGGTTTCTTTTTTTTTTTTTTGTCTTCATTGGCGTTTGTTTGGTTTTTTTTTCTGTGTGAGCGTGTACCTTGGTCCGTCATGCTCAGTCGCACGTTGTCGCTTTCGGCGGCCATACGCAAGACGACGCGCCCAGTAGGCGTCGCGAAGGCTGTCCGCTCGACTTCCGGCAGCACCTCAGCACCCTCCGTGTCCGCCTCTCGATCGAAGAATGTGGCGGCATCAGCTGCTGCGGCTGCTGCCACCAACACCAACAGTGGCACGAGCGCGACAGCCACAAGCAGCTATGTGGACAACTCGTCTCGCACCGCGCGCGTCGTCAGCGCGTCTAGCGCAGATGCGAAGAAACCATTTGAGACAGGCCTGAAGCGGGAGCGCGTTGCCCGGTTAGTGCGACAGGCCACAGCGGACGTGAGGGCCGTAGAGAGACGGCAGAACGCGTCTGTGGGACCATCAGGGTCGCTGTCGCAGAAGGCGCCGGAGGATGATGCCTTCACTCGTTTGCTGGATAATTTTCACGTCATGACGGCCCCCTTCTCGGATTTGGATGAGGTGCTCAGTCAGGAACGGTCGCGTGAGGGGGCCACACACAGCGAGCCAGCCGCAGTCGCCATGCGGAAGCGTGCTGCCTCCATCGTGACATGCCGCGACTTCAATGCTTCCCTTGTCTGCCCGAAGAAGTTCTACCTCATGAGCGCGCGTCCGGACTTGGAGCCAGGCTCGTCGATCGGTGAGGCTGTGCACCTCGACGATGGTGTCGGCTTCAATGAGCTCGCACGCCGCTGGGACAGGTTGCAATTTGGCAGCAAGGCGGTTCTCATTAGTGACGTTCATTACGATGCCGCTGTGAAGAGGACAGAGGAGGTTCTTATTGACTACTTTACGCACCAGTACGCCTCGCTGGGCGAGCAGGCGCCGACTCTGACACTGCACCGACCAGCCTTCTCCGCGACGCTACAGCCAGACGGCGCACGGCCTGGTAGTCCGGCCCTGACTCTCCGGGCACGCCCCTGTGTCGTTCGCTACCGTCCGAAGGAGAACCAGTGGGTGATATTGGAGTCGCAGGCGATTCTCGATCCTCTGAACACGAGTATGCGCGCCGCGCTCATCCTTCAGCGCCTGCACTTTACGATGCTGACACTTCGCCGGGCATTATCTCAGCCGCACATCCCCATCGCCGTCCGCAAGCGTTTTCTCGACGTAGACCCGAAGATGCTCACCGAGGCGAGTCTCAACGAAGGTCACGAACTCGTGAGTGGCGCCCGCCCAGTGGCACCGATCGACGTGAAGCGCAGCGGACTTCTCCATATTCGTCAGTTTATGCCCGGTCCCGTCACGCTCATGGACTGTGAGCCCACACGGCTGGTCAAGTATGTGCAGAGACTCTCACTCGAGGAGCTGCTGGAGGCGGACCGGCAGAGCTACGTCAAGGCGACGGGTGGTAAGCGGGGTGCAGGCGGTCGGGGAAACGGGAGTGCAGACGCACCGCGGCACGCGGGGGCCACCAGCGGGGCATTCGATCTGCAGCAGCTCGACGACGTCGACCCGGCAGTCACGCCCTACTACAATGCGATGGTTGCTGCAATGAAACTGAACGGCAAGCCAGTCGCGGCTGCCCGCAGCACTCGCACGCTGCGCGCACGTGAAAATATGGAGAATCAGCTTTTTGAAGCGCAGCAGCAGCTCCTCGAGGCTCTCCTTCTTCACCACACGCTCAAAGTGGTGGAGAAGAGCGCGGAGGCTAAACAGGTCGCCCGGTGGACATCGTTTTCTCGGGACACCACGGCAGGTCTCGCCACCTCAACTTGGGATAAGCGCGCTGACGATGACGGGGCCGACAGCGCAGTAGACAATGACCCACCAGGCGCGAGCACACACCGCAAGCGCAGAGGTAAGCACGCGGCTGCCACGCCGCTGCCGCTGGTGCCGTGTTTCTCTGAACACGTCGGCACGCACTGCTCTCGCGGCGATGGCTGTCCCTTCTTCGCCGAGGGCTTCTGCCTCCCTCAGCGCTATCCAGACCCGCTGAAGGCACAAGACAATCATCTGTTCACGCTGCCGTCCACGTCTGTCGCGAAAAAAACGATGTGGTGGGGCGACGGCAGCCGCACCGTGCGCGACGCGTTATACCTGCACAAGTCTGGTGCCATCAAACTCACGGCCCCTCAGCTGCGGTACGTCAAGGCGGTCTCTCAAGGTCAGGTCGCCATCTGTCCGAAGGAGGTGGATGCCTTCTTCAGCAAGCTGCGCTATCCGCTCTTCGTCATTGACTTTGAAGCCGTGCAGTTCGCCTTGCCGCCATTTGAGAAGGTCGTGGCCTACCAGTCGGTTCCCTTCCAGTTTTCCCTTGATGTGTTCCAGCACGACGTCTTCACGGAGACGCCAACGCACTATGACTATCTCCACTTCGGCCCGGGATACTCGCCGAACGTGGATCCGCGGCCGGGTTGTGTCAAGGAGCTGCTCCGCATCGTCCGTGAGGAACGCGAGAAGAAGAGGCTGGAGCTGCTTGCCTCCGGCGCATTGGATGCCCTGCGGGAGGCCGAAGAGGCCGAGGCGGAATCCGTCCGCAGAGGCAAACGCAGTGGTGGGGGCGCGCGGCAGAGCAAGAAGACGCCCAACGCGTCGTCGGCGCGGTCCGGCCGCACAGCGAGTGTGGAGGCACCACTCACGCCGTGGGATGGGACGTTTATTGCTCATTTCGCCTCCTTTGAGAAGTCGTGCCTCGAGAAGCTGGGACAGCTCGAGGAGGCCTACAAGGAGGAGATTCGCGGCTTCTATTTTCTCGACACGCTGGATCTTTTTAAGAAGGGCTTCGTGCATCCGAATGCAAACGGCTCGAACTCGCTCAAAAAGTTGTTGCCGGCGATCTGCCCTGACTTCAAATACGGTGTCTTTGGGGTGGAGGCCGTTGAGGGAAGCGGCTCTGCGGCGGCTGGTGAAGCAACGGACGAGGGTAGCCAATCCGATGAGCAAAAGGGTGAGAATGCGATGGCCGTCTACCGTATGTGGTATCATCAGGAAGGCGGCGGCACCTTGCAGGATCTAAAGAGAGCGGGCGGGCGACCGGCACTGTCTGCGAGCAGCACGAGCCCCACATCCTCAGCCAAGGCAGAGGAGCCCGCCGTCTCGGTACTGCCTGTGCTTAAAGACACGCGTGAAGAGGTGTGGGCGCGTCTTCGCATTCAACTACTTGAGTACTGCTCACTCGACACGCGGGCACTGTATGAAATTATGCGTGAGGTTCAACGTGAGAGGGAAGCCGTGCGTGGAATGAAGTCGGAGGACAAGACCGGATGGATCTTCGTCAAACCGCTGCCTCGCGAAATACAGTTTTAAGGTCTACGACACACACGCACACTGTGGATTGAGTGTGACAACAATTTGTGTGCTGGTATTCGCGGGTCTTTGTATTTTCTTGGTTTCTTAATAATTCTTTCATAGAGGTGCGACTCCCTCTTCCTCTCTCCTGTTCGTGCCTATACAGCTACTACGTGGGCGGGTGGGGGTGTATGTATGTGCTCAGTGTGTTCAGTCGAATGATGGGCGGGCGGGACAGCTGTGTACCCACGACACGAGAGGGGAGTAGGAGAGATCCGCCACTAATCATAGAATGAAGGGCCATACAGGGCCTCCTTTTTTTTTGTCCTTGTGTGTTTGCGCGAATCGTCAGTACGTTCATTGATTACTATTTTGGATCACTTCTCTTTGCCGCCTTCGGTGTCTGCACGTCGCGAGCCAAGGTGCTGTTTGGGCGTGAGCAGCTCGAACGGCGCAGATACGAGGGATCGTTTGAAGGTGCTGCTCTGTTATGGGGCGGTGTTGCGGCTCCTCGACACATTCCTTGACAGCCTGAGCGGTGAGCTTTCTTGTGTCAGGCCCCTCCCCCCTGGGTACCTTGGCGGCTTCGATTTCGCACGCTCGTTCTCTCTTCGCACACCTCTCTGTTGTTGTCGGACACACACACACACAGACACCAACACGAACAGTCGTGCCTCGTGGCACTCGTGCGCTTTGATGCGCGTCTCATCGCTCGTGTCTGCGTGTGATGAGAAGAAGAGTGCTATTTTGTCAGACAGCTCAACAGAAAGTCGATCGGCCCATCCTCTATCCTCCCCTCACCTCTTTTCAATTGTCCCATCGCACGACGTCTCTCTGGCTCTCTCTCTCTCTCTCCGCGGCTGTTGTTGTTCTCGTGACTACTTTTGGTTTCTCGTTTTGCGAAACACGAAAAAGGCGGAGAATAGTGGCACATCTAAGCAAACAGAAAAACAGTTGCTTTGCTTTCCTGACGAACGGTATGTCTGCACTTGTGCTCTGTGATGGAGGCCAGAGCTCGCTCAAAGCGATCGAGGTGGCTGGTTTTCCCGGCGGCCTGTTCATGAGGCAGCACGACGGTGTTCAGCTGGTTGTGCTACACACCTGGGCTGAAGCCGCACACCCCACGAGCGCGGTCCCTGCGACGACAGCGATGTCAGTGTCGAACGCGCATGGGCGGCTAGAGGGCAACGCGCCAGGCACAGCTGCGGCCGCCGTCACCGCTTCGACAGAAGAGGACGCACTGGCCGCGGGTGGGGGACGTGCTGCCACTGTCGACATACCGAATTTCCAGGTGCTGCATTCCGTGCTCAGCACGATCAACGAAAGCAAATCGCTCCGCGAGACGCTCATGTACAAGATAGAGACCGCTGCTCAACCAACGGCCGCACCAACTAGTGACGAAGAAGCTGAAAATCATGTGAGACCGTCCAGTGGCAGCAAGCGCGCGGAAAGCCCACGGAAGACTACGCTTCAGTCTGCTCGCGCGGCGAAGAAGAAAGAACCTGGGCCGGTGGGTGGGGTGAGCACGTCCGCGGCCTCCAGTCCGAGCGCGCCTATCAAGACACCCGAGGAGCTCGCCGAGGCCCATCGGCAGAAACACGAAGCCGCGCAGAACGCCAAGGCAAGCGCCACGGTCGCGTACGCTTCCTCACGCCTCGCACACCACGGGTGCCATGCGGTGGTGCTTGGCGTGGGTAACACAGTGGAGGGGAAGAGCCTTGTTTGGGGGCACACGGCCCGCTGTGCCCTGCAGACCTGGCGGTCCGAGCATCTTTTGTGTTTTGTGAAGCCTGATGGCTTCGTACCACGACGAGCCGCGGCTACTACACGGCTGCTTGTAGTGGTGCCTGTAGGTGAGGTGGAGGCGGCAGCAGCGGTGACGTCAGCGACTGCAGACGGTCCGCACGAACAGTCATCGCAGGAGGCTCGCGGCGACCCTCGGGCAGAGGCAGCCGCTGGAGCCGCCGAGGAAGCTTCGCTGGAGGCCGGTCGCGCGGTGGTGCGCTACGCGCTGCGGGCCGCGGCTGCTAGGACGGCTGCTGCGACCTCCACGAAAAGCCGTACCAACGACAAAGACGCCTCAGAGGCGCTGCCCGGGTCCGAAGGCAGTGCACCACCAGCTGCATCTGTCGAGTCTGCGGCAGCAGCCTACCAAGTAGGTGTGTTGGTGGTGGCTGCGCCGGAAATGGATGCTGCAGTCGTCGCGCGCTTCCGACAAGTTTTTGAGGTGTTGCTGAGCGGCCACGCGACGAACTCATCGGCGGCAGACGTCGCTACGCCTGTCGCCCAGGGCGCCAATCGTCAGGCTGATGAAGAGGCAGGGGAGGAGACGTGGGCGCCAGTGACTGTCTTGACGCTGAAGAGCTCCAAACAAGCGAAGGCGCCCACTATTCGCAACAGCGCTGCCCAGGTCGCTCGGCTTGTTCAGCAGCTGCGTGCTGAATACGCGCTTGTCGCGGACAACGCCCCCGCCGCGCTTCACGAGGCTCTCCTCTGCGCTGTCAAGCCTCACTGCATCGTGGTGCCACATGTAAAGTACTAGAAGTCAAGTCACCAGCCCTTGCTTCCTCTCGCTTTGTTTTTTTGTTTTGTTTGTTTGTTTGTTCGTGACGTCCACGTGACGAATTAACATGGGTGTAGGACGATGCGCGTCTGTGTGTGTGTGTGTGTGTGTGTGTGTGCGTGTGTCTGTGCACCACAAGCAAGCACAAAGGAAAAAAAAAAAAGAGCGCACAGGTGTGTGTACGCCCTTCTCTTCCATCTATTCGTCAAGCGAAGAGAACAACGAATGAAACTTCTCAAACGGCGGAAAAAAAAAATAAAGAAGACAGTCGATCGTTGGAAAGCTGCGAGGGCCACATGAAACGCATGACGCGCAGGGGCAGAGTGGAAGTCAACTGTGCATGGGGACATCGCCAGACAACTTTGGGACACATATGTATTCACACCGCTCGATGCGCTCGCTCTCTCTCTCTCTCTCGCACGGTCCTTGTCAATCAGCGCTTCTGTGCTCGCATGAGGGTGGACAACGACGCTGGGTAGCCGACAGTCTCACGTTGTTGTCATTCGCGACTGCGTGTCATGGCGCACGCGACATGTGTTGATGTTGTTTTCCACAACCGTCACACTTCCTTCCTCATCTCTCTCTCTCTCTCTGCTCCTCACCTCACTGCTCCCATTGTGTTGACATCCTTTTTTTTTTTTTTCTTCTTCTTCGATTCGTCGAGTGTGTGTGTGTGTGTGTTTCTTTGTGGTTAGCTGGTCTGTTCTTAATAATCGGTAGGTGGCTGCCACTGGTATCGCCATCCAAAGTCATCAGCGCTGTGAGTCTTGAGGACGGTTTGTTCCTTCTTCTTCTTTGTTGTTTTTCCCGCTATCACAAATTCAGTCCACTAGAGGTGTCACACTGCTAATCGGTCTGTGTGCACTTCTTTTTCGTCGCCCTTCACTGCTGGCTTGTGCGCCGTTTTTTTTTTTTTTTTGGATCAAAGGCGTTCGCGTGTTGTCCCCGTGTCGCGTCTAATTGTTTTTTGTTTGTTTGTTTTTTTGTTTTCCTAAATGACTAGAACCTCAAGAAGGCATCCTCTTTTCTTCGCATCATGAGTGACCTCGCCCCGTCCGCGATGTCAAGCGCAGTGGACAAGAGCACCACTCCGCCATCATCCTCAGTAAATGTCGTGCCAGCACTGGGTCTCCCGAGCAGTGCGACACCCAACGGCACGACCTCTGCTGCACTTGGGACGAGCGCTATGCGTATGTTTACGCCGCGTCAACAGCCGTCCACCGCGCACCGCGTGGAAACGCGCGGGAAGTTGAGCGCACGTGCTGGCAACAAGCTTGGCACAAGTCAACACACCGACGGTGGTGAGGCCGCACAGTCCACAGCAGTCCCGTCTGGCTCGCCGCCGAGCTCCTCGATCTCTCGTTCGTCTGTCAACACCCCCGCGGCAACGAGCAGTATCCCTGCCAAGAAGCTGAAGCCAAGTACCCGCGGCAAGACGTCTGGCACCACGGCAGCGAAGGGTCCGGATGCGATCCCTAGTAAGGTACCCTCTCCCTCCGCGAGCGGCAGCCACAATCACCGCGTCAGCGGGGGAGGCATCACGGAAGGCAGCATTCCGCGACACGCCTCTCATCAGCGCACGCCTCGCCTCACGCACAAAGTCCCCCCTAGTACCGAACCTGTCTTCTCGAACCCGCCGCACAAGCGTCCCGTACGCAGTGCCGCTCAGACATCGGCACCGCCTGCGGTCGCCAGGACCGGAGACGACGCCGCGACGCTGAGCAGTAGTACGCTGAGTCGCGACTATGTCCGTCCACCTGCCCGGACAACACCGCGGCAATGGCTGGTCGCAGCGATCCCGGCGACCGGTGCGCGTGCGTCCACTTCTGAGGAGCCATCCTCTTACGCGCGTGGGCTATCGGAGGAGAGCGTGCCGCCGCCCTCCTCCTCCGCACCACCACAAGCGCAAGCGTCCGCGCCCCACCACGCGGATCCCACACCGCGCCTGTCTTCAGCCTCCGTTGTGCGTCCGTTCACAACGGCGCCATCGAAGCCTCTCTGTCAGAGCAGCGGCGACGGCACGCCGCACACCCTCTGCGTGCACCCGCCGCAGCAAACAGCCACCTTGGGTGCGGCCACGCCCGGCCACGCGTCCGGGACGAGCTCCGCCCCACATGCCGCGCCGCCCGCGACGAACACGTCAGCAGCAGCGTCATCCAAATCGCCCACCGCACCGACCTCGTCTCGACGGACCATTCCCAGCCGCTCTGTGATCGCAGTCGGGGGTGGCGGACGCGGAGGCAGTGGTCACAACACGATCACTACGGTGCGACCAGTGGGTAGCGCACGCGCAGGGGAGGCGGCGACGCAGAACAGAGCAGCCAGCAGTCGAGCGGACAGCACGATGCATATGGCAGACCTCGTGCGGCCTTCCGAAGCGTACAAGCTGAAGCTCACTCCGACCGCGCAGCAGCGCACCGTCGCGCGTCGCTCGCGCCAGCCGCGTAAGATTGTCAACACGTGCCTCACCAAGTACACAGTCATCCGTCGGGTAGCGGAGGCGATGGGCTTTGAGATTCAGGAGTCCGAAGATGACCTGAACGCATACCAGTTCAACCTGTGCTGGAGCGATACCGTTCTCCCGTTGGTGCGACTGGTGCGGCTTGGGAACTGGCAGCGCACAAACCACTTCCCCTCCATGTACCTGTTGTGCCGTAAGCTGCACCTGGCCACGACGCTCGGTCGTATGCAGCGGAATCTACCGCATGACTTCCACTTTTTTCCCATGACGTGGAGTTTGCGATCAGAGCGGGCGCAATTCGTTCGGTACCTGACCGCGCTCAAGCAGAAGAAGCTCGTCAAGTACTTCATTGTGAAGCCGAACGTGGGCTGCCAAGGGCGGGGGATCCAAGTCACTCGCGATCCGCTCACCTGCGTCGAAGACCTGGACAACTACATTGTACAGGAGTACATACCGCGGCCGCTTCTCATTGAAGAACGTAAGTTCGACCTCCGCGTGTACGTGTTGCTCACGTCGATCCGGGAGCCCTCGATCTTCATGTACAATGATGGCCTCGTGCGTATGTGTGCGGAAATCTACGAGGCGCCGACGGATGCGAACGTCAAGAATACCTGCAAGCATCTGACGAATTACGCCGTCAACAAAAAGAACCCTGAATTCGTGTACAACACGGACGCGGCGCGGGGCGACGTCGGCAACAAGCGCGATTTCCGCTTCTTCAATCGCTGGCTCAGTGAGCGAGGTCAATCGCCGCAGCTCTTCTGGGATCAGGTCGGCTTTGTGATTGTCAAGACGATCCTCTCCGCGCAGCCGCATATCGCCATGGTGTACAACTCGTGCTTCCCGCGCTTCAACGAAGGACACACCTGCTTCGAAATTCTCGGCTTTGACATCCTCGTCGACCACAAGATGAAGCCCTGGCTGATGGAGGTGAACCACACCCCTTCCTTCGCGACCGACACACCGCTCGATGACGAGATCAAAACAGGCGTGCTGACCGAGGCGTGGGACATTGTCGACTGCAAGGCAACGGACTACGAGCGTGATCGCCAGCGTGAGCGGCACGACTTCGCCGCACGCAACATGCAAAGAAGCGCGGGCACCGTCGGCTCCGCACGGCTACGACGCCCCGCGGGTATGGGAAACGCCTACAATGATGGGCCCTCGTCGCCCGAGAATGACGAGCAGGCGGAGCTTCAGGCCCGGCGCGCCGACGAGCAGCTTCTCATCGCGCGTATGCACGAGGACAGCAAACTCCGCAACTATGTCCGTATCTACCCCACACACATCCCCGCGTACGATGACGTCTACCGAACGGTGCGCAGTCACGCCGAGGCAGATGCTGTTGTGCGTGCGAACAGCGGCAGCATGTTCGTTAGTGGGGTCAACGGGCCTGTTGTGGTGCCTCACTCCATTGGGTTGGCGAGCAGCCCAACCTCGGCCGGCTCTCCATGTGCAGCAGACACCTATCGCTTCGCGCCCAATCGCAGCGACAGCGCTGACCTGACGCATCACCAGCGCACCCCTAGCAGCGCCAGCGAGGCCTCCGCGGAAGCCAACCACAGCAGTAATCGTCCTGAGCGTATCCCCGTGGCGAGTGCCCTGGTGACGCCCGCCCACAAGAAGACGAGCACGCCACCGGTGGAGATGAACCAGCCATCCCAGCCGACGCCGCAGCAGCCGACCACCACGCCGGTGCCCACACGAGCAGATAATTACAAGAAGATGGAGGAGGAGATGTCGCGCGTGCGTTGTCGCGCTTCGCAGGACACGCCTCATTCATCGCACCGTAACGGGGTCGCACCGCAACAACGACCGAGTGCGCAGGGTCTATCCGGTGCAGAGGCGGAGGCATCTGACCCCCGGCCGCCGTCTTCCTCCCCACCCGCAGCGACTACGACAGACGCATCAGCCCACGTTGACCCGAAGGACGCTGGGACGCCAGCCACACCGACGGCTTCCACGGCAACAGTGTACCGCTCGCACAAGTCCGTGCCGCCCCAAGTGACGGCCGCGGGCCATAGAGGACGCGCGGCAGGGCTCACCAACGTCGCCGCGACCGCAATAGCAACGGGTGCGGCGCAAGCGTCTGGACCGGTGAGCGTGCCGGAAGTACCGTCATCGGCGCCCGTCAGACCCAACACAGGAAACAAGCCAAGGCCCACGTCGAAAACTCCGACGGCGCCTGCGGCAGAGACCGACACCGAGACCGCCGCCGCCGAATCGCACGCGCTCGTCTCTGTCGCCCCGTTGGCGGATAATATCGGAAGCAACGGCATCCGTCACACAAGTACCAGTCATCACAGCAGCGCGCACAACACACCGTTGCGCGGCGCACGACGCAGTGGTGCATCAACACCGCGCCAAGGACCGTCCAAATCGGCAGTGAGCAAGACAAGCAAGGCGGTGTCTCCGGAAGATCTACGCCGCCTTGAATCGCTGCAAGAGCAGCTGGAGCGTGCGGAAGAAGCGGAGCCTGAGAACCACGAGAGCGATGAAAGCTTTGACCTTGATGAGTGAAAACATGGGACAATGAGAAGATGATGTCCTACATGATGGCATCTCTCTGCTCCCCTACATGCCCTTCGTTCTGTGTTTTTGTTCTCCACTTTTATTGTTCTTGTTCAAATCTATTTCTCATATGCCTTCTTGTGATTCATCCGCTCTCTTGATTGTCGTTTGCTTCTCTTCGACAAATCTGTGCATCCGTGTTTCGTTTTCGTTTATTGAAGGCCCTTTCTTCAATTGCCGTACTTGTTGGCACGCTGTCCCACAGAGCTCTTTTTACTTCCCCTCCCCCCTTCCCTCCCCTCTGTTACATTGGGCGTCATGTCGAGGCACCTCTCTCTCTCTCTCTATCGCGTCTTGTAAGATGCACACTTTTGATTCTTTTTTTTTTTTTCTAGATTGATAGTGGCTGTGTTGTCTGTTGTGAATGAGCTCCGAGGGGGTTTTCTTCCGTTCTAGAGCACCTGAAGAATAAAAGAAGATGAGGAACTCTCTGCCCATTCATTTTGACAAGTGTACAAATGTGTGTGTGTGTGTACGCGTCTCTGCTCTCTGTACATGGTCTAGACAAGAGTCATGCACTGAAAAGTCACGTCCTTTCCGCAGGCTGAGTCGAGTCCATCAGCTCCAAATGAGGACTGCATGTGTTTGTGCGCGAAGGGGACACACACGTGCGCGACGCTCGATCGTGTGCCTCTGCATCTGTGTGAAGTGGCATACGTAGAGAGCGAGCACTTGTGTTGTCGTCTTTTCTTATGATTCGTGCCCTGCGATCCATTTGTACAAGGTGTTCCTGTGTGTGTAAACCTGTTTAACTGTTCTCTCTCTCTCTCTCTGGTACTACTCTTGGTAAATTGTGCGATTGACGTTCGTTTCTTGTCGTCTTCGTTTTTCTGTTCTTCTTTTTTTTTTTTCTTTGAAGAGAAAGCGGAGAAAAAAAAGTCATCTAGCTGATCAGAAGCACAAAAAGCATAAGAAAGGCAAGCCCAATGCCGCCAAAGCGACGCCTGACCAGTGCACGCACGCCGTCTCCGAAAAAGAAGGCGGTCTCGCCACGTGCCAACGACGAGCTCGCGAGCACTGGCTCTGACCTTCACGCTCTCACCTCTCCGCGTAGTGCGGATGCCGATGTCAGCAGCGAGTACGACAGCGACCACGATCAACCGAGTCAACAGGCAGCCTCCGCGGCGCTCTCCGCCCTCGCAGCGCACCGTCCTTTGAATGATGAAATTATCTGGAGCGACAACGAGGACGGTGAGAACGGTGAAGAAGGGACCGAGGCGAACGAAGTCATCCTGTTCCCGAGTGCAGAAGAGCTCCGTGAGCAGGCGACACCTGCCGAAGTGGAGGAAATTATCCGTCTTGGCACCCGTCAGGAGCTTGACGAGACGGACAGTAGTGAGGATGAGGCCACGCTGAATCGTGTGGGTGATATCCCTTTGGAGTGGTACAAGGATGAGGCGCACGTCGGTTACGACATTGAAGGAAAGAAGCTTCTGCGCAGCGAGCGCTCTGCTTTGGAGCGGCTGCTGGAGGCGACCGACGACCCGAACGCGCTCCGCACCGTCTACGACACGCTTCATGATGAGAAGAAGGTGCTGACGAATGCCGACCTGCAGATGATCTTCAATCTGCAGCGTAATCGCACCACGAACGCCTCGTACAATATGTACGAAGATGCCCCTGAAGACGCGGTCCAATTCGATCCGCTGAACCACCCGCTCGCGCGCGGTGGAGGCCCGTCCAAGCTCAAGTTCACTCCCTCCCTACACGACATGAAGGTGATTGCGAAGATGGTGCGACGCATGCGCAAGGAAGACGAAGAAAAGAAGAAGCGTAAGGCTGACGATCAGGACGAGAAGCCGGACGAGGACCAAATCCTCTGGGACGACGGGCACGTCGAGATGGACTCGCGCACGCACTTCAAATATTACAACCGTGTCCCCAAGCCCCGCGTGCCTCCGCCGGGCACCTACGAGAGCTACCGCCCCCCTGCCGAGTATCTGCCCAGCGAGAAGGCTAAGGAACGTCAAGCCCGTCTGCGCGCCATTGACCGTCGCGAGCACTTCTTACCTCAGTCCTTCGATGCCCTGCGTCACGTGCCCTTCTACCGTCACACCATCCAAGACCGATACCAGCGTTGCTTGGATTTGGCCTTCTTTAGTCGTGCGCAGCGCACGAGACTTGTGGTCGATCCGTCGAAGCTCCTTCCCGACCTGCCAGACCCGAAGGACCTGCGCCCCTACCCGGAAAAGCTCTCCTTCCAGTACAAGGGCCACACCGGCACCGTGCGCAGCCTCTCCGTTTCGCCCAATGGTCAGTACCTGGCGACCGCGTGCGATGACCACATTGTGCGCGTCTTTGAGGTGCACACTGGTCGTTTGATGAAGCGCTATGACATGGGCGCGCCGGTGCAGCAAGTCGAGTTCAGTCCGGCCAAGTCGATCAACCTCCTCGTCGTGGCGGTGGAGTTCTCGCTGGTGTTCCTCGTGCCGTCCTTCGCCGCGCACTGGGCCGTCAACGATCACACGGTGCGCTTCCTGCGCGCACCCGGTCTGTCCTCCAGCCTTGGGGAGACGGGGGCGCCCTTGGCCGGTGACGCGACGATGCACGGCGGCGGCATCACGCAGACCGTCATGGACAAGGACGAAACCGCTCACGAGCTCGCCGCCGATCTCGATGACATGGAGGAGCGTGAGAAGCGTGCGGAGTTCCTCGATGCGAGTGCCAAGGAGCGGGCAGCGGGTATTATTGTGAAGGTCGCGCTTCACGCCAAGGTCAAGAAGTTTACCTTCCACGCACGCGGCGACTACCTGTGTGCGCTGTGCCCCAAGGATCACGTCAAGTACCGCCAGACGGTCATGCTGCAGCTATCGAAGCGCAAAGTCTTCTGCCCGTTCCGGAAATTCTCCGAGGTCGTCACCGACTGCCGCTTCCATCCGCGTGAGCCCATCTTCTTCCTCTCCACGACAAACTCTGTGCGGTGCTACAACCTTGTCGCGCACAAGCTGCAGCGCCGCTACAAGGCACCCGGTGGTGTGACCACGTGCCTGTCGATTCACCCCGAAGGCGACAACTTTCTGATCGGCGACACGACGAGCCACACGTCCTGGTACGACTGCGACTTCTCCGATAAGCCGTACAAGCGCATGAAGTCGCACAAGGGCGTCGTCACGGCTGTGGGGTTTCACCCGAACACGAACGCGTACCCGCTGTTCGCATCAGGTGCTTCGGATGGTCAGGTGCACGTGTTCCATGGTATGGTGTACGACGACTACAACAAGAACGCGCTGATTGTGCCTGTGAAGATTCTCAAGCACCGCCGACCCGTCTACGGTATCGCGTGGCATCCGACACTGCCGTGGCTCTTCACCTCCACAGAAGATGGCACGGTCACGGCGTGGACAGAGTAAAAATCTCAACAGAAAGGAAACGGAGAATCAAGTGAAGTCATCGATAGGCAGTGAAGTGCAGGGGGAAAAAGAAACGATGATGAGAGCGAGACAGGTGCCCCAGGCATCACGCATTGTATCTCTCTCTCTCTCTCGTTTGTTCTCCTCTTTACGCCTTCATTCGCTCGGCTTCTGTTCGCTTTGACGTTTACTGTTGCGATGAAGACGCTTTCTTTCGATTGCAGTGTTCTGGGAGGGGATGTGTTTGTTGGCCTGGTTGTTGTTGTTTTGATCAAGAGTGTTCCTAGTATACCTCAGTGCACCACCAAAAGAAAAAAACTGTGTGTGTGTGTGTGTGCCTTAAGACTTCGATTAATAATAAAGCGTCTAAAAACAAAAGGTTTTGGTTCACGTACGCGCACGTGTATGTGGAGTTCTGTGCGTCAACAGGTGTGGTTGTCAAGAGGACACACAAGAAGAAAAAAAAAGAGGGAAATGGCAGCGAGTACGATGGGAGTGAGCGATTCGCATCCCTCAAATGCCCGGTGTTGTTGCGTTGTGTTTCTTCTCTCCTCGTATACGCCTGCTTGACGCATCCCTCTGAATCTTCTTTCTGCGTTCCATCCATAACAGTAAACTGTGTGATCAGTATAAGCCAAACCCGATGTCAAGAGGGGAAAAACAGATGACTGCGACCAAGAATTAAGTGGTGCGGGGAGTACTGTACAGCTCATTCCCATTATGCGTGCAGTGAAAAAGGAACGGTGGAAGTGTTCGCCTGAGAACGGGCACTACGCCCCTCCTCTCTCTCTCTCTCTCTATGCCTCTCTGCCTACTGCGTCTTCCGCAGTCGCGCGTTTGGGTCAATGAGAAGCTTTTTTCCTGTTCCACTGTCTATGCAATTACGACATGAAAGTCATGCGTACCAGAACAAAATATGTGCCCGAGCTATCGCCTCTCTTCGCTGTCTTTCGGCTCCGAGCGAGACAGACAGGAGGGAAAAGTACAGTTGACGGGCCGCCTCGCCTCAAGAAAGGGAATACCCAATCAACAGTATGTGCTCTCATTCGCTCTCTCTCTCTCTCTCTTCTACACCACACGGCCGCTCTTTACTGGTCGTCTTTTGTTTCTCCTCGTTTTTCTTTTTCTCCGCTCACGTCACCGCACACAATGGAAGCACCAACAGACCAGAAGAGACGGTACACGCACAGCACAACACGCGTTCGTATCGCCGATGGCGGAGTCTGAGTATGAAGGTGTTGTTCTCGCTGCCTGTGGCTGCTGCACGGACGGCCGACTCGGCCTTGGCGATGACATCGCCGCGTTGTCCACTGGTTGTGTGGACGCCATCACAATCCTGCCGTGGTCTCTCGAACACGCCCATGAACAAGGGGGAGTGAAAGCGATCGCCTGTGGCGGTTATCACAGCTTCGCTCATACACACGATGGTGGTCTCTACGGATGGGGTGCGTGTGATGCGGGGCAGCTGGGGTGGGGTGCAAAACTGCCGTCGGCCTCCATGTCGATAGCGACACCAACGCGTATTCCTTTCTTCGATGCGCTCCGCACAGAGCACAGCGGTGAGGAGGTCGTCGACGTGGCATGCGGCGGCTTACACTCGGTTGTGCGCACCACGCGTGGTCTGTACGTCGCGGGCAGCAATGCGTACGGACAGCTTGGTCTCGGTGATGCGGACTACAACAAGGGTCACGACGCCGGGGAGTGTGTGCGGCAGTGGCGCCGCCTCTGCCGTCTGCCCCTCGGTCTGTCCTCGAGTGAAGACGGCCACGACGAGGAGGCGCGTGATCGTCTGCCCGCGCCGTCGCACCTCAGCGCTCTACACCCAATGTCCGCATCCCACGATGGAAACGAGCGCGAGAAGGGTGTGCTGGTGTCGGAAGAGCTTGTCTTCGGTGATGTGACGCACATGAGCTGCGGCACGCATCACACCTTGCTGGCTTGGAAAGATGCTGTGGTGCGCAGGGTGGTGCATCGTCACACACCAGACGATGACGGCGACGACGACGAGACAGTCACGTATGTGTACTACCCCGCTCTGCTCACGGCGTGCGGAAAGGGTGACTTCGGTGAGCTCGGCGACGACCCCGATGTCTGGACCGTGCTGCGGTCAAAAGATCAGCGGGTAAAGGAAGCCGCTCTCTCTGCCGCGCGACAAGGGCAGCACCAGCAGCCACCACCGCAAGAAGAGGGGCAGACCCGCGCGATGGATGGAACAGCACCCGATGCCCGCGCCGCGACCACCAGCGTGACGAGCGCCTCAAGTCCATTCTACAGCTTTGCACAAAAGTGGGAACCCAAGGTCGCACGCAGGCCCGAGTTTTTCTCCACGTTTCACCGGAAGGTGCAGCAGCTGCCGCCCGTCGAGGCCGCCGCGGTGGTCTTGGCCGAATTCAACGTACCCGGGGCGGATCGCGTGATGCGCGGAGCTGCTCTGGCCGCGGCGGTGGCACGTGCAAAGGCACAGGTCACATGGAACCCGACCACCGCGGCGGCTCACATCGTCGCGCTCAACGCAACGCACCTGCATTCCAGTGTGACGTTTCTGAGCGAACGGCCGGCGGCTGAGCGTGCCTCAGGCACACCCCATGACGTCTCGCGGGACACGGCTCTCACGTGGCATTGGGGGTGCTATTACAACAATCAGATCGAGGACATGAACGCGTCTGTTCCCCGCCTTGTGGCGGAGACCGAGCCTTGGCGTGTGCACGGTGGGAATGAGTTTCTACTTCGTTTTTTCCCAACGCCTATGCGGCGTGCGGTGGACCCCTCCCAGCCGCCCCCGACGCTGTCGACACAGTCACCTTGGAGTGTGCTTGGAAGCGGCATTCTCGGGCTCGGTGAGGACGACAGCTTCGAGCCCACATTTGTGCCGCTGCCGCTGCCAGTGGAGAGGCCGCCACGCGACCACAGCTCGACGAGCGGCGAGGCGGCCAGAGACGCGGCCGTCTCCTCAGCGACGCCAATCGCGAGCGCAGAGCCGTACTACGTGAGGCGTGCCGCCGGGCGTGACCATCTGATAGCACACATGCAGCGCACGTCTGCTGACCTCGATGAGCCCCTCAAAGACTTCGACATGGTGTGCGGCTTCGGCAGCAACCTGTACGGTGAGCTTGGCCTGTCCGTTCACACAGTTCCTGATGGTCAAACGACACCGACTTGTGTGCTGCGGACAGGGGATACGTTGGGGACGCCTGCCTCGGCAAAGGGCCGCTACCGTGTCGTGAAGGTGCTGGACATGGATGCTGGTGCGCGTCACTCTCTTTTTCTTCTTCGAGTCCGTCGCGAGGGCGATTCGTGACGTCACGGCAGGGTGATGTGGGCGTGCAGTTCCCACGTATGTATGATACGCACACACACACACACACACACACAAAAAGAGAACAGCGATGGGATGTGAAGGAGTGATGGAGAGAGGAAGCGCTGTGCAGAGTCCCGTGCGCGTTCTCTCTGTTTCTCTTTCGGTTCCCCTGATGTCTTTTCACTTGCGATTCGACAACATTTCACGTGTAGACATGGACGACTGTTTTGTTGGCGTGCTCTTGGTCAATCATAGGAAGCGATATTTTCCCACTCTCGCTCTCACACACACGAACTCGTCACTCACTCTGCCCCATCTTCGGCACCATTCTCGTCAATTCGAGTCCACGTCTTGCTCCGAGAGGCGCGTAGGCGACCAGTCAGGAAGTCGCTGTGACCGTTGTCGATCTTCTGCTTTGCTTTGTTTTTTGTTCGTTTGATCTCGCTCTCTCGCTTCCTTGTACACATCTTTTTTTTTTTTTCTACTACTCACAGATAACTCAAGGCCACGCACGTGTACGTCCGCCCAGCCCCCGTCCGGCCCTCGCTCGAAAGCCATGCGGGCGTACCACCGGCTGAGCGTGTCCTTTGTCTTGCAGACCCACGTGCACGGCAGCTGCCTACCGTTCTCAGGGCGGCTCGCGCGGAGCCGAAGTGTGGCGGTTGGCGTACGGAGAACAACGGCTCTGTGTGCCGTGGGCAGCCGAGGTGCGTCCGTCATCACACAAAGCCGATGGTACGGAAAGCACACCTCCTCTGCGGGTGGCCCGGCGCCTCCTGACCACATAGCGCACAAGTCAACCCACATTCAGGCCCAGACATCGACAGCCTCGCCATCTTCCACGGATGCGCATGGCGAGCCGCCTATCCATCCCGATCTCGTTGTTGGTCTTCGTGAGATTCTCTCCCGGCTGCTGAGCGACAACCAATGGCTCTCTATTGCCGACATCTACGGTGATCTCCCCCCGAATGCGCGACGGACACACGTGCGCCCCCACAAGGCGCTCGTGCACGTCCTGCGGCGCCTAGAAAAGCCGCTCGCGATTGTGGTGAGTCCGAGTGGTCTCTACTGCG
Organism: Wallacemonas rigidus; assembly: GCA_030849045.1. Classification (NCBI taxonomy): domain Eukaryota; phylum Euglenozoa; class Kinetoplastea; order Trypanosomatida; family Trypanosomatidae; genus Wallacemonas; species Wallacemonas rigidus. Next base: position 24,881 of record JASAOL010000472.1, read on the forward strand.
GCCGAGGCGCGGCGCTGCCCCCCGATCCTGCTGCGTCTGCTAGCGCACATGCGAATCCGGTTGCTACCACGCGCACTTCCGCGACACCGACGCCTGCACCGGTCGCCCCACCCGCACGCGCGTCGACCTCATCACCCCCCGCGCCGGCCTCCTCTGCCGCGGCCGGGGCGGTCAGCGGACCTGTGATTCCCGCCGCGGTTGATTTCTACTACGATGTGGAGCTTCCTCTAGATCGCGTGCCACCGCCGCCCCCCGACTTCGACGTGACGCCATCGTCACTTCCATCACCGTCGGCAACCGAGGACGGCTCCGTGATGGCGCTCTCGACCTTTATCTCATACATCCCCTCCTTCTTCGTCCCTTTGCAAGAGGTGTTGGCCCAGATGCCTGGCTACACGGAAGAACACATCCACCGCTACTTACATTTGAAAGCAACAGAGATGGTGTCTGTCTGCGGGCAGAGCTACATTCGAGTGCATGGTGGCTATCGGCGTGTCTCGCTCGAGGGTAACACGCATGCGGAAGCGCACTTCGAGTCGTACCGCCCGCGACTCGAGTGGCTGGCCCCATTCGAGGCTGCCTTTGGTGAGTCGGTGGGAGAATGGATACCACTGCCGGTGCTGCTGGCACGAGTCCCGCTGGCGCTGTTGGAGACGCTGCCCTGGGGTGCGCGCGAGGTACCAGCCGTGCAGCGGACCGAGATTATCTTCTTTTTCGCTCAAATGCAGCACCGCTTCGCCTTCTCTTTCGACGCTCAGGGGCGTGGCTCGGTGCTGCGCCGGCCGCCAGGCTACGGGGGTCTCGACGTCGCCACCAGTCCCACACCGCGCGCAGTCAACGTGATGCTGGGCATTGTTCCCATCGATGGCATTGTCGATGTCGCCCAGGTCCGAGCGCGCCTTCCAGCGTCGGTCCTCGCAGAGATGGAGGCGTACTACGGAGGCCTTGATGGGTTCCTCGCGGCACACAAGCCTGTGTTTTACCGCCCAGATGATGGCGCCGGTGTGGTGGTGATGCGTACGCGATATCACGAACGCCTCTACAAAGCATCACTGCCGTTAGAGAAGCAATTAGAGTTGGCCGTCGCGGCCCGACAGAAACAGAAGGTTCGCACGCTGCGACGCCAGATCGCCTTCCGCAGTGACCCCGCGCACCCTTTTCACGACCCCGACAACCTCGCGCAGGAGATCAGTAAGTTCCTGCCTCGGCGTGGTTTCATCCAGCTCAAAGTGTTTCTCAAGTCGCACGTGCCGGAGGAGCTGCACGGCTTCCTGCCGCGAAAGCTGCACAATTTCTTTAGCAACTACCCCCAGTACTTCCAGCAGTTCGAATACCAAAAAGCAGGTACGTGGTGCCTGAGTCGCCCAGATCAGCCACTGCCGCGCGGCGTGATTAGGCCCACCTTCTCCGGGGACGACCTGATTGTGATGTGTGCCGAGTACCTGCAGGAGCGCCCCAACGGCTGTGCCTGCACAACACTTTTTCTCCATCTTCCCAGGGCCGCACAAGAGACCGTTCGCAAGCACCACGGTGGTATGTTCTACTTCCTGCAGAAGTATCCGCGGTACTTCCGTCTCGTACTTGACAGTGACGGCGGGAACGCGGCGAGCAGCGCGATGGTGCACGTGGTTGAAGTTCCCACAAAGGCACAGGCCGCCCATGCGACGATGACCGCAGCACACGTAACGGGGAGCAGCAGCAGCGATGCGCATGCGAACGACGTCGCCGTCGACGTGCAGAACGAGAGCGACGAAGAGGACGAGGACGAGGATACGGAGGGCGAGAGCGCGCGTGCGGATGGAGGGCCATTGAACTAAGCGCGTCGGTGGGGCGGGTCTTACAATCTCGCTGCCGCAGTGCTCTCTTTCTACGTGTGCGAGCCTTTTCGTGGCTTCTCGGCTTATTCCGACATCCAAAGAGCTTGTGTGTGTGTGTGTGTGTGTGTGTGCCGTTTCGACAGCGGGTGGTGATGGTTTGTGTGTGTTTGCTTGTTTGTTTGTTTGTTTCTTCTTAGTGGTGTCAGCTGGGTTTTCAGCAAACACGCGTGAGGCATGCATCCGAATTTGAAAAGAGAACTGCGAATTCACATCACGTCTGTTTCGTCTCAGCTCTCTCTCTCTCTCTCTCTCTCTCTCTCTCTTGACGCTGGAAAGGCAATCGCTGAAGCTCAAGCGGAGCCACCCTCGTGGACACGGCTGTGGCTGTGCAGGGTTTATTCCCGCCGTGAGCATGCGGACTGTTTCCATCTTTTTTTTTTCTTCGTCTTCACACCTTCAGCACAACGTGCGGCTCCATTTCCATGTGATCATCTTCTCTTGTCCTCTTGAAACGGTAACCACCGTCCTGTCATGTACCCCTCTTGATGGTGTTGCAGCTGTTCTTTTATTTTCTTTTTCATCACCGTGCGTCGCGACACGCGTGTGGAAGGGGTGCGCCCGTTAGACTAGAAGGAAGCCACAGTGTGCCACACTCTGGCGTTTTTCCTCTTTCTTTTCATTTTTTTTTTTGAATTAAGTAGTGTACGCGCGCTCTCACAATGGAGAAGCTCTCCTTATCTGGTCGCGGCATCTATCGTCTGCAAGCCGGGCAGATCGGCTTATGGATTCAGGACGCAGAAGCCGAGGCGATGTCCGAGAGGGGCGCGGTGCCTTCACCTCGGCCGTGTGAGGCTCTCGCCGCAGCTACAGCGCCACGACTTGGCGCCTCTTTGCAGCACCTCGACCTCTCGCACAACGCACTAGAAAGTCTCTGCGGGCTGGAAGGCCTGTCGCAGCTCCGCGTGTTAGACCTCTCACATAATCGACTGAGCACACTGCGAAACGATCAGGGCTTCGGTGGTGGTCTGCCGCTCACCTTGACGCACCTGAACTTATCGCACAATCAGCTCGTCAGCCTCGGAAACGTCTCGGTGTTGTCAGCGGTCAATCAGACGAGTCGAAGTCACGGGGGACCTCTGCAGGCGCTGCAGCATCTTGCCGTCGTGGATGTGTCTTTCAATCGTTTAGCGAATCTCAGGGCTCTTCCTTCTGAGTCGCTGCGCGAGCTAGAAGCCGGTCACAACGCGTTACGCACACTTGACGGCGTGGAGCAGTGCCGCCAACTCGTCGTCCTGTGTGTGGCACACAACCTACTCAAAGATCCGGCAGATGTCGCCTCTCTGAAGGCGCTCTCCCAGCTCCGTACCTTGTCAATGGAAGACAATCCACTCCTCGTGAGAAAACGAAAGCTCTCGTCACTCCTCTACCTGCTACCAGCCTCACTGTCTGAGACTGACCTTCCCATCGCGCTTCCCGAGCCCGCGCCGCCTCGCCTCACTCACTCGGATCGAAGAAGCGCTGATGGCGTCTACGGCGCCGCCGCGTCCCGACGCCTCGATCAGGAATCGCAGACTCCCCCACACACGCGGTGGGCAGTGCAGGCCGCAAGCCCCACTCCGACACTAACCAGTTTGAGCGCATCGCAGGTGTCCGCCATCGCGCACTGGGAGACCGTGGCGCGCGTCCTTCGCGAGGAGCTCGCTCAGACGAAGGAGGAGAGGGACGCACTGGCCGCGCAACTCGCAGAACTCGTGTCCCTGCCCGTGCCACCCTCGAATCCGGTCGATGCCGCGCGTCCAAGCGGCTTCCCACCGCCACCACTACCACCGGCAAGGTACGACGTTGCCTTGTCCATCATCGCAGGGGCTGACGACTCAGTAGAGAGTGTGTGTGGTGAGGACGGGGCGAGCAAGGCCGTCTCTGTGACGCACACACCGCCTCGTCCGTTGAGCAGCCATCCCTACGATATTTCGACTCACTCCACGAGCACTAGTCAGGCTCATGTGGACATTAGTGGAGCAGAAGTCGGCAGTGTGGCGAGGCGCACGCAGAGGGAGATGGGTAGTGGCGGTCTCTCTGTGAACGACTCCAGTCTTTCACAAGAGAACGCGCGTCACGATCGTCGAAACGCGGCGGCAACGGTCATGTCCAAGCTGCGCCGTGGAGGGGGGTAGTAGAGGTGCTGGTGAGGTGACCCTGAAAATGGGGAAATGAGGAAGAGGAAGAGCGAGTCCTTCGAAGAGAGGAGCGTCGAGGCACCGCGCTGCGCCTTCTCCCGCTCGACCCTGTCTTCGCTGGTATAGTTGTCAGTGTTTCTCGTGGCGCTCCTTGGGTCTGTTTGTGGCGTTCCTGGTCGCGCTGTGTTTTTTTGTTTGTTTATTTGTGTTGCTTCTTCTTTTTTTTTTTTCCCACACGGTCATCGTCGAGCGTGTGCGGTGTGATGTACAAGCGACGCAAGTGTGCAGGACGTAACGATGACGTAGCATTCGTCTGTACGTCTGCGTAACCGGGTGAGCGAGTTTGTCGTGCTCATCTCTTCTGGTGCTCCTGCACGAGCCGCAGCGACAGTGCGTGCGTTCAAAATGGACGATCTCAGCTACGTTGCCGCAGCAGATGATCCGATCCATTTTGCCTTACCTTCTACACTGTCCCGGTCAAAGGTGCATCGTCACGGTACAGCTGAACATTGTACGTGGGCACACCACCTCGCACTCCTATTGATCCCTCACTCACTCACTCTCTCTCTCTCTCTCTCGCTTCATATCGACAACAATAAACGAACCATGTCCACTACTTCAATGTGTGTATGCGCGACATCCGATTGCTGTTATCGCTTCTGTGTACGTGCGTGCCATGACTCTTCAGTAAGCTCGGCAGCTCTCTCGTTTTTCCCCCCTCCCCCATAAAATACATGTGAGATTGACAAAAACGGAGATAGTCCTCTTAAGTCATCATGCGCTCTTTCAGCTGCCCACCATCGGCGCGGCGACATCGCGTCGTTTGTCTTTTACTTGCGTTCCTTTTGGCAATGTCAAAAGCGGTCACGGTCGATGCAAGGGCAGCGCCACAGCACAACCTTGGCTTCTGCATCGTTAACTTTGAGTGCTCACGGCAAGCGGCGATGGGATACCCCTTCATGATCTACACGTACCCGGCGAACCTCAACGGTTGGAGCTGTCTGTGTAGTCACAACGGCAAAGATTGCACCGCGCCGTATGGACAGCCGTACGGCTGCTACGTGGCCACGCCGCGCATCCCCGGCTGCAACAGGGGCCCCGCCACCGAAAGTAACGGCGATATCTCCACCTGTGCGCAGTGTTTGGATGGGTACCAGCTGCCGACGGGTGCGTCCACGTCCAGAACCTGCTGGTCATGCGGCGCCAGCATCGCCCATTGCAATCAATGCTCAGGCCCCAATGTGTGCTCAGGCTGTGCGCCAAGCTACACGCTGTTTCCGCGTGAAAACGTCTGCGGTCATTGTGCGGCGCACTGTCAGTCATGCACCGCGTCCAACACGTGCGATGTGTGTCAGGCCGGCTACATGCCCTCTCCGGACAAGAGAACGTGCTATCAATGTGCGATACCTCACTGCGCATCGTGCTCTGCGGACAACGTGTGTGGGGTGTGCCGGCCCGGCTACACGCTCTCACCGAACAAGCTGAAGTGCTACGAGTGCAGTGTCGCGCGCTGTCGTTCGTGCTCTTCGGACAACGTGTGTGGGGTGTGTGAGTCTGGATACGTCATCGCTTCCGACGGCAAGTCCTGCGTGGCGTGTGGCATCAGCAACTGCAGAACGTGCTCTGCAGACAACGTGTGTGCGACCTGCATGTCTGGGTACACGCTCTCTCCCGACAAGAAGAAGTGTTTCAAATGCGATCCCGACCGCTGCGTCTCGTGCTCAGCTGACAACGTGTGCGCGCAGTGTCGGCCTGGCTACGTGCTGGCGTCGGACGGCAAGACCTGCGTGACGTGTGGCATCAGCAACTGCATAACGTGCTCTGCAGACAACGTGTGTGCGGCGTGCAACGCCAGCTACACACTCTCACCAAACAAGCAGGCCTGCTTCTCCTGCGGCATCAAGGCGTGCGCGGGCTGCTCAGGCGACGCTGTTTGCAACAGCTGTGTGGGCGGCTACGTGCTGTCACCGAGCCACGACTGTGTGGCATGCACGGCAGCGAACTGCGAGGAATGTGCGTCGCCTGGCGACGGCAGCACGTGTGAGAGGTGTGTCCGCGGCTACAAGCTGGACAAGAAGAGCGCGTGCGCCAAGAGCAGCATCCCATGGTGGGTGTGGATCATTGTGGGGCTCAGTGCCGCACTGCTCGTCGTGGCGGCTATCCTCTTAATTGTGTATTGTCGCCGCGGACGAGACCGGAAAACAGAGAGCCTCTCCGCTTCTGAGGAAGCCATGCCATTGAGCAGCGGAAAACACACAGGCGGCAACGCGGCAGAGCTCGATTGCATCGCAGAAGACGACACGATTGGCGTCCGGTCCCTCACGCGTGTACCGTCGCTGCGTAAGCGAAGAGTGAGCATCGGAGGCGAGACCGTGCTGGACGCGACCCATCCCGGGCTGCCACAGTTCCCTAGTTTTTACAGTGAGGTGTGTGGTAGTGGCAGTGCGCCGTCGCCAGGCGACGGCGCACACGGTGAAGAGTGGGCATCTGACAATCAACATCTGTACATGTTCAGCAATCCGCTCGACTCCCCACGCAATGTCATGGGTGCGGACACTGATTATAGTGATTTCTGGCACTGATAGTCACGGCATGTGCGCGTATGTGTACACCGCTCAGCGCCAACGTGAACGGAAGGGAAAAGAAGAAGAAAAAATGTTCTGAGCTCCATCCATGTTCTTCATATGAGCTTCGTGTCGATTATACAATGTCGTCTTCCTTTTCTCTTTGTTGTTTTCTTTTTCTTTTTTCCGAAGATGTCCGGCGCCATTCGCACCATATACTCCTACCGCTCATGTGCATACATTCCGGCATCGATGGATGTCCTTTCCCCCACAGCCTTTGGAGGCAGTTGTCCTTCTTTTCCTGTTTTCCAGTCTTTGGGGGGGGGGCACTGATTGTTTTTTTTTTTTTTCGTTTGTTTGTTTGTTTTGTTTTCTGTATCTCTGTTAATGTCATCATCTGGACTGTCTCTTCTCTTACTCTTCATTTTTCTCATGTGCCCTGCTTTTCAACATGACAGTGCACAAGGTGATGTCCAATAGAACACACACACTAAAAAAAAAAAAAAGCAGTCAGACCAGTGCTCAACGTTGTGCGCAGTGTCTCTAAGCGTGTGTTCGTGGTGTCCTTGATTAGTGAGGCGCCGTGCAGGTGTCTGTTGACCGCCACCGCTTCTCGGGGAGGCACAAAAGGCGGGGTCTCAACGGCACCACAAACCTTGGCTGTCGCTGAGCTGCACCTGCGGCACAGGTGTCCCATCTCTGTACATTGTGCGGATCTTCCCTTCTGATGTGTCTCCTCCCTCTCACATACAAACCACAATGGACTGTCTTCTCAGTAACACCCCTCTGAGACTCTTTTTGGCATTTAAAGCATTCAACACGAAGCTGTCAGTCGCAGCTCCATGCTCATGCGCTCTCCACGTCTGTCCGTGGCGGCGCTTTTTCTTCTTGTGGTGTTCATTTGCACAGTCGAACGCGCCGACGCTGACATACCCCTCCATAATCTCGACTGGTGCAGGGCCACCTTCTCTTGCTACGATGAATATCCCATCATGGCCTTCTACAAGCACTTCAACAACGACAGCATCGGGTACGGTTGCTGGTGCTCAGCTTACACAACTAAATGTGGTGGCACAAACGGGGACAATCGGTGCTTGGGTGGGATGGTTGCCGAACACTGCATTAGTCAGTACTGGGGCGAGAGACAAGCCGCAGCCGCTGGTGGGACCTACGGCCTGTGCTCGCGCTGTCAGCACGGCTACCAACTATCCAACGCGCCAAATCCATCGAGGCAGTGCTGGATGTGCGATTTCTTGATCACATACTGCTCACACTGCTCTGCGGACCGTTTCTGTGATCAATGTAGTATGGGCTTCTTCCCGACCCAAGACGGCAAGTCCTGCGTGGAGTGTGATAATGTCCGCTGCTTCTGGTGCTCAGTTGACAACGTGTGCACGCAGTGTCGGCCTGGCTACGTGCTGGCGTCGGACGGCAAGACCTGCGTG
>JASAOL010000473.1:0-33544 GCA_030849045.1 Wallacemonas rigidus
GTGGCAAGGGCGTGAAGGGCGCGTGGCACCCGGAGGAGTGAGTGCGTGTGCGTCTCTGTACGCTGCCTCAGCACTTGCTGCACTACTCAAATGATTCTGAAGCCTCTTCTTACTTTTATTTTTCTCTTCCTCATTTCCAAATCACGAAACAAGTATTCTGGACGCCTTCGCTGGGCGTGTACTCTGCGGGTTGCGATGCCGCGCTGGCATGTAGGTGTGAGCGTTCGGAGTGAGCGGGGTCAATTCTCAACTTCCGGGGGCCCCCTATCCGGGTGCTGTCCGCCATCGCGGTGGGCTGCATTGCGACTGCGCGTTTTTTTGCCCCGCCTCCTTCTTCCTCACGTTCGCACTTCGCTTGTCGAACGCTGGCTGAGCACTACATCGCAGTGACGCCTTTTTGCGGTGGGACGTCACTCTGCTGCCTGCGTTTGTTGCTGGTAGTTCTAGGCAGTGTCCTGTACGGCGAGGGACTGGTTTGATAGACGCAGTATCGAGGCTTCTTTCATTGCACCCGGGTTCGCCTCTCCCAATTCCCTCCCCCTCTGTCCTCGCCTCCTCTCCATTGCTATCTCTTTCTTCTTTTTTTCTGTGTACTCTCTTCTCTCTCCCGTTTGACATGCTCCGCAGGAGTCTCACATACCGCACCTATGCGTCTTCACCGTGATTGGCAACGGGCGGATTTGTTTTGCTGAGTCCCAAAAGATCTTACCGAGGCGACCACGTCCGGGGCGATTATTTTGATCGCGTGCGTTGCCGTCATGCTTCTTCTCTTTGTTGGTGAAGTGATATCTTTTGTTCTGCCACGTACGCACTCGGACATGATTGTGGCTACTGACCGTGCGAATGGATAGCGACTGCGTGGCAACATAGACTTGTCGTCCCCCGTTCTACCGTGTGCGCTGCTGTCTGTCGATTTGGTCGACATATTAAACAATCACGAGGTGAACTCGATGAAGCACTTGCGCAAGATCCCGGTCAGTGTCCTGGGCGAAGAGGTCAAAGACGGCCGCACATCATCGGAGGTGTTCGTGTCCCCTAATGAGGGGTGTCGTATCACGGGTTACATCAAAGTCTCAACGGTTCCAGGGAACTTTTACGTGTCCGTCCACAACAAGGGCTATTTACTGTCGCGCATGGCGGCTACACCCACTCGTGAGCAACACACCATTCACCATCTTTCATTCGGCGAAGAGCCCGTCAGTGCGCGGTCCACTCCACCAGCGCACGCACTGGATGGCACCGCTGAGATGGAGAAAGGCGACTTCACCTACCATTACTATCTTGACGTGGTGCCGACGCTTCACCAAGGAACGTTCGTCACGTCGAGAGCCTATCAGTCCACGTCACATAGCAGCGAAACGAAGGTGCAGCGACACAGACAAATGCCAACGGCGGTATTTCGTCACCAGCTCTCACCGATCGCGGTCAAGTACTCCTCTGGGCGTGTATTATTCGTCCATTTTGTGACCTATGTGTGTGTGCTATCATCGGCGGTGTCTTCATTGTCGCTGGACTGCTCTCCGGGCTGACGCGCAGCTTAATTAGTCATGTCCAGAATCGCTTTCTCAACAAGAGAGATTAGCGACAGCGCAGTCAAGTACTCACAGGTCTGTCGGACTCGTGCGGAACGATGTGCAACACTCACTTCTCGTGATCGCTGTAGAGCATCGGGTTGCCCTGTGCCCAGACACGTTCAACTAGACATGCGTGTCCCTCCTCACTCTTTCTCGGGCAAAGCCATTTTTCTTCGTCTTAAGACGCATCGATCTGTCTCATAGGCGCTGTCAGGTGTCTGGTTTGTTTCGGTGACGTTCATGTGCAAAGGATGTTCATAGGTAATACGAGTCTCACAGCGTCTGCTTACACTGATAGTGGCCGCGCATCAACTTTTTGTCTTCTCGGCTTCTCTACTGCCCCCTCGACTGCATGGAAATGCGTCCCACACGAAGATCCACGGACGAAGGCGACTGGACACACGTGCAGCCTCTTGTGGAGCCACAATGGTGCGCTTCTCTCACCGACCCACCACCACGCAGCCTCCTCATTCACTCTGCCTCTCTCCCACAGCCCTTGTCTCACAGGCACAGTGCGATACGGGGGCTAGAGGTGACGGTACCTCAGCCACAAGTCGATCAGATACGTGGCGACCACACGGCAACGGACACAGGGCCGCGTCACGCTTTTTCACGAACGGTAACGTCAAAAGAAACAGCACCAAAAGCTACCACAAAGAAGCGATTTGCCGATTTCCTCACGCTGGGCGTCGCACGGCACACTCTACTGTGATCACCAACTCGAAAATGGAGGCTGAAGATCCTTGCGCCACGCGATCCCTAGATGGCAATGAACCGTGTCTTTTTCTAGAGGATCACGCGAGAACCCAAGCCTTTGTGAGTGTATTCGCCGAATCTTTCAGACCTCAATACAACCGTATTCACGCCATGCTAGTCTCTCTCGCCGAGCCAATCTCGCGACCAGCTCTTATGCACGAGTACCGCCTCACGCCGTTCTCATTGGGCGTGGCTGTTTCGAATGGCGTCACACCAGCCTCCGCAATTGAATTCATGACGCGTTGGTCTTACAATCTGGTCACCACAGAGGCAGTCGGTGGTCGTGTAGCGGAGGGCGGTGGTGTCGTACTGGTCTCTTCCCTCGCGCGGTTCATCACGGCATGCATGGGACGCTACAACAAAGCCCGGATTCTCATTGAGAGCGGCGACACCACGATTGTCCAGTGTGCAGATACCGAAACAGCGACCTTGTTGCTGCAGGACAGCGTTATTCGATCCACTGCTGCCGAGCCGGTGGAGCTTGCTTACAAGCACTTTCTGCGTGACGGTGAACTGGAGCTGTTTCCGTACTTTAGCTTGCAGAGCCGCGCGATGTGTCGGGTAGTGGCTGAACGGTGCGTGCTACTTGGGTTTCCAACGCAGCAACAGTATGATTACGAGCACGACCCCTCAACCCGCACCGCGCACATCTCACTACGCTCGCAAACGCATCCGCGACAATATCAGGTAGAGGCGGTGGAGGCCGCGGCGAACAACGGTGTGCTGCACAGCGGGTGTCTTCTCCTGCCCTGCGGTGCTGGCAAGACACTAGTCGGCATCATGCTCATGGCCAAGGTAAAGAAACCCACGCTCGTTGTGTGTGCGGGAGCGGTGAGTGTGGAGCAGTGGAAATCGCAAATACTAGAGTACGCCACCGTAGAAGCTCCACCCACGACGGACGTTGAGACGGCGCGTCGCAAGAACCATCAGATACGGTGTGGCGCGGCTCGCATCGCCTGTCTCACGGGCAAGCAAAAGGACGAGATTGACGAAGACACAGACGTGGTCTTGACAACGTACAGTATGCTCGTTTCTGCACATCGGTTGATGGCGCGACAGCGCCTGCAAGGGAAGCCGTCTGTTGATACGGCGCGGCGTGCGTCTTACACCGACACTGGCGTTCGGCGCAAGCGGGCCAACCCGAAGGAGGCCCTCTTCGCCGCCTACGGACTTCTCATCTTGGACGAGGTGCACATGATTCCCGCTGAGGCCTTCAGTGAGAGTCTTGGCTTCCTGAATGCGAAAAGTACGGTGGGCCTCACCGCTACGTACGTCCGCGAGGACAGCCGCATTCTGAACCTGTTCCACCTCGTTGGTCCAAAGCTCTACGATGTCTCTATGGAGACGCTCGTCAGCCAGGGCTTTTTGGCCAAAGTGAACTGTATCGAAATCCACTGTCCCATGTCTCCCGAGTTCGGCCTGGAGTACCTCGAGCGCCGCGTGCAAGTCTCAAGCGCGTCCCGGCCAGATGGAAGTGGTGGCTCCGCTGGCCGCAGTCTGTCCAGTGTGGACGTGCGGCAACCACGGCTGTACCAATCATCATCGCCGGTCCTGGTGCTTCTGGCCGCTGCTAACCCGGTCAAAATGCTCTGTGTGCAAGAGCTCGTGCACCATCACCGTAAGAGCGGCTCGAAAATCTTGGTGTTTTGCGATCACATCATGCTTTTGGAAGAATACGGTCGGTTGCTGAACGCACCTGTCATTTGCGGGAAAACGCAGCACCGGGATCGCCTCATGGTTTTTTCGGACTTTCAAACAACCACGAAGGTAAATGTTGTCTGTGTGTCGCGTGTAGGCGACGTGAGCGTCAATCTGCCGAGTGCCAATGTGGTGATTCAGGTCTCGAGCCACGGAGGCAGTCGGCGGCAGGAGGCGCAGCGTCTGGGCCGTATTTTGCGACCCAAGGAAAAAGCTTCGAACGGAAAAGCAGTGGAAGCCTGGTTTTACTCCATCATCAGCACTGATACGCTCGAGGTCGACTACGCCGCTCACCGCGCGGCCTTTCTGGTGGATCAGGGGTATGACTGCCGAATTATCCAGTTTGACGCGTCCGCCAACGCGATGTCCGAGAGCGCTGCAGCGGCGTCGGTGGCGACCAAGGGTGCCAAGGAGGATCGAGAAGGCTCAACCGCGGTGAAGCCGCTTCCTGTCGGCGATGTTTCCAGCATCAAACAGGAGCATATGAACGAATCATTGCACGGCTCCCGTGTCCTTCGAGGCACCATGTCGCTCGCCTTGTCAGGCCCCTCGAAGGACAGTGTCGGTACGTTGCCTTACCAATTGAACCTGCTTTCACGGGTAGTCGCCAACTGGGAGATGGAATATCAAAAGGCGTCCCGAAAGCGTCAGCGACAAACTACGAACACGTCGGTGGGCGACCGCGGCAGCGAAGCGCTGACGACGCTCCGAACGCCGTTCTATGCAACGCCGGAAACTGACTCCGATGTCGAGCTTGTTGAGGTGGAGCGGCCATTCCACGACATCAAGAAGGAGTGGTCAAAGAGCACATCTTCTCCTGCGCAAAACCGGGTGACCGCGTCGCCGTCTACGGCCGAACATCGCAGGACGACACTGAGTGGTGTTGCCGATCTCGACGACGGGTTCGTGTACCACGAGATGTAGTGAAGGCGTTTGATTCAGGGACGAGATGACATCTCTATCACTGGCATCGGTGTGTCGTACCTTCCTCTCTGCCATATCCGCCTTTGCATCGCTCGTTGATACGAGGTCGGTGAAACCATCTATATATGCAAGCGTCTTCCCGCACCGACGGTCTTCTTGTCGGCACAGCCTCTCTCTTGCGTTTGTTTGGTTATTCTTATTCGCTCCCCTCCGGCTCTCGCACATTTTCTGATAGATCTTCACTCGGTCGTCGGATTGCTGACCTTGGCCCTCTCAACGAATCTCTTTCAAATCACACAACACACAACTTGAAGGTATACGGTGTGCCACTCAAATACTGCTCATAGAGGATGTCAACACCTTCGTACGCTATCGTTCGCACAGGCGAATCGACATTGGTCCGCGGTTCCCTCATCCGCCGGTGTGGATGTACGTGATGCGCACGCGCACACGGACGTTGTTGGGTTTTTACTGTCACAGAGTCTCTGCCGTTACGCGGGCCCGACCCCTTTTGATGCCTCGCCTCACTGACTTTCGCGCTTTTTACCCCCTCCCCTCCCCCCTGTCTCTTGTTCTCTTGCGAGTTCTTGCGTGCCCATACTGGGAAGTCTTCTCATCTTCCTATCTCATCCACCATTCTCCCATTTGTGTGTTATCACCATCAGTATTTACCTAGTAGCTCCGTCTTACCACATCTATACACATCGTGAGAGCGCTCCATTTGCTGGGGAGGCTTCCCCTCACTTCGGTAAGATCGGTGCTGTCTTGATATACTTGCTTTTTTTATTATTATTATTGATTTGTCGTAGTGCGCGTCTCCTCTTCTCTCGTTCTCTGCACAAGATTGTCTCTCTGCTCTGATTGTATCTGTCCGCAAGCATCAAGCAAAACAGTAGAATCACATTTGTTGTTCACTTGTGTCAACGCGAGTGGGTTCGTTGTCTTGCCTGACCACGCGCGTACACAGTACATTTGATTGAATCACTAACGGAGTGGTACTGCACATCCCGCTCTGAGAATAAGGAGAGGAAACAACCCTGTTTTCTCGTGTTGTTGCTATTGGTCACCCGAGCGCTACAACGCCATATTGTTGTTTCGTACCTAAAACGTTGTCGGCACTATTCATCTCGTGGTCCGCGGAATTCGGATTGAGTTCGTCAAGCAACGAGAACAAAAACGTGAAAGAAAAAACGTGGTGTGAGAGTAAGCAGAGATACCTCTTCGCACTTAGTAGTAACCTCTTGTATTCCCTCGTGTCGTCAGGGCTGACCTCATCTCTCGCGCGGATAAGCCAGAAAGAAAAGATACTGTGGCCATGAACGTCAAGCCCACCTTCGGCACTCCTGTGCACCTGCTCGCTGACGAGGACGTGTCATCTGCACAGGCACATCGTCAGACGACTTCACGCTCGGGTGCTTTCATTGGACGGGGTAAAGACGTACCTTCCTTTGCCGATGGCAGCATCCACGTCGAGCAGCCTCGTGGGCGACACGAGCAGTCTATTTTCGGAGGCTGGCGCGGCTTGTCGCTGGAACAGCTGTATACAAGCGAGTATCTCCCCTACATCCAACACGAGAAAGAGCGGGCACGGCGCACCCAGGCGAGGCCGCTACCTCCCACCCCTGACTTTGACACGGACATGCTCACGAACTCGGATGCGGTGGCCACGTACGTGCAAAGTATGGCTTCCATTTTTCACCGCGAGAGCCATACTGCACCGCCATCTGCGCTCCGTTTGCTCGAGCAGCTCACGCTTGAGGCGTGCCACGCTGTCGAAGACGCGAACGCGAATGTCGAGAACGTGACCAACCACAGTGGCACACCGACACGGTCGTCTTCATTGTCGGCAGTGGATGTGCAGGTCGATTCATACAACGACGAAAATATCACCGGTGATGAGGCCGGAGTCAACGATAGCAGCTGGCTCGCTGCGGCGGGAGATGTGAGCGACATCGTGCTCGGCGCCATCGAGCCACACCCTTTCCTGAGTGGTGATGCACTCGCGCTGTCCCTGGCACTTGTGGACATCGTGTCGCAGCGTCGCCGCAGCATCGAGGTCCTTCTCGAGCGCGTCATCGAAACCCCGACAGCCGCGCGTACGTTGCCCAGGCACGCTGTGGAGACTGCACTGGACGCGCTGGAGGCGGCATTAAGCGCGCAACACCAAGCGCAGAGTGGAGAGGAGCAGGTCTCGTCAGCGGAGTCGGTGTCTCCGCTGACTGACTTGGTGTACCAGTGTGAGTTCGTGGGCGCCGTCATTTGCGCGCGCGACTTCTTGTCGGAGACACTGCGCTACGTGAACGTGCTGGAACTGCTCACTCAGCTCGATGGTGGTGACTCCCCGTTTCCCTGGGCCCCGCGGCTGGTTGAGAACATCGCACAGACGGCCCTTGACGAGTGGTCTGACACTTTGCGTCCGTCGCCGTTCCGCGGTTACGAGGAACCGCCCGTTGCCGTGGTCCTTCCGATAAACTCAAGGATGCGTGCTGAGCACATCTGCATCAGCCGTGACCGGAAACAATTGACTGTGGTGGCGGCAACAGGATTGTCGATGTTTTCGCTCGCGACACCGAAGCCATCTTTCTTACACAGCGCTGAGTTCCCCGCCAGTGCGTCGGGTGCGCCGGCTGCCGCCCCTTGGTGCTCAATGTACTCAAGCGACAACCTCTTCTTCATCGTGACCAACGAGCACGGCACCGTGCACACCGTCTACGACGCTTCTAGCGCGGTGCAGCACGGACAAATCATCACTGACAGCATTCGCGTTCCGCTGGACTACAAGGACGGTGTGCTTCTTACCATGCCAGCACCGACCCTCCCCTGCTGCAGTCGAAGCTCCCTGCTCCTGTATCGCGAGGACGGCGCACCGGCGTTGGTGTCTAAGCAGATTAAAGAACCGGTCGCTGCAGACACTTGTCTCGTGTCGTGCCTGCTCGGTTTCGACTTTGAGGGGACATTCTTGACACTCCAAACGGATGTGACTACGCTGTCACTCACCATCAGCGAGAGCGTGTTGACGATAACAGACGGTAGCGTGCGTAGCTACACAGCACTTCCCCCTTTGCACAAATGGACGAAGCTTGTTGTGCAGTGGAAAGAGTACGTACCACACATCACCGTGAACGGGCACTCACTGGGTGTGAAGGGCGAGCACACTGTCAGGCGTCAACCTATACAGGTCCGGTCGGTGAGCTGTTGCGAGGGTAGCTGCAGTGGTCATGTTGGTGACATTTCGGTGCACCTCCGTGGGTGCCAGCAGTGGAGTGGCCAGGGAAGCACGAACAACAACGGACAGCCAGGGACAGCACCGAGCAGGGTGGGCACGACAGTGGGGTCGACTGCGTCCCGAACCGGTGTCTCCGCGAGTTTGAGTGGTGCTGATTTCTCAGCACGCAGCTTCCCAAGCGCATCAGCGACCAACGGTACGATGCTCACGTGGAACACGTCTTCTGCGCACGTGCCCGGTGTCACGTCAAGTACGTCTGCTACCCTGAGCAAGACCAAATTGGCATCCGCCACATCGTCGGCAGACGTGTGCGTGCTCTTCCATCTGCCTCTCGATGAAGGTACGGGTCTGTGGGTAAAGGAGATGGCAGCGCGACGAGGTTGCAGCCTTGCGCTGGGTCGCGTGCAGTGGGACCGCAGCCTGCCCGTCCCTCGCCGAAGCGGCTGTGGTGGCGCTGGCACTGGCGCTGTTAGCAGCTGTGCGGAGACGCGCCAGGGAGGCAAGGCACGCAGCATCAGCGTTCGTGTGGACGAGGCGAAGCTGCTGCAAAGCCGCGTCGTGGTGAGCGACCAGCACGTGTACTTCATGTGGCCTCCAAAGACGATGGCTGAGCAAGGTCTTGTGGTACAAGTGATGCGTTCCAGCGGCGTGATACGAGAGGTCTACAACTGCGCTGGTGTGGGCCGAGACGCATATACCACATTGCTGCCGGATGAGAGCGGTTACTATGTGCTGCAACACCCACTCAACACAACCACGTTCGTGGGTCTCCACGTCCCGTCTGCGCGGCAGCTGGAGCTTGCGCGCATGGCACGTGAACTGCACGTGACGACCACAAGTCCCAATAGTGAGGGTACGAGTGATGGTCACGACGTCCTTCATGACGGTCGATCTTCACATCGTGACCCCGTATCGCCTGCTTCCATCGCTCACCGGAATCTAAACGAGACGCCTCACACAAGCGGGACGTTCCTTCGCGCTCTCTATCAAATGCTCTATGGCTGGGCGCCTGTACTTGAGTCCGCTCACGGCTCTGGCGTTCCCGTGACGCCCTCGACCTTGACGCGACTGGTTCGTCTCTTTGAGATGGACGCTGGTGCCAAATCAGCACACCAGGATCCCTCGCGCCCCGCTGCACTGGTGGCTTTGGCTACTGTGCACGTCCGCGCACTTCCGCAACAAGACGTCATTGCCGTGGCCGCGTCACTCACGGCGTCTGCACAGTACTATCGTGAACAGTGGCGCAGTGTGCCCGTACTACGCCGCGCTGCGGAGGCTCTCGCCACAGCCACGACACTGAAGTGCGTCTCTGTGCGTGACTTGGCGGCTGCGCTCTTCCAGCTCGATGATCCCGTTCAGCAACGCCTCCTGTCAAGCTGCGTTTCAGAGCACAACCTGACCGCCATCATGCGCGTCATCGCTGAAGAAGAGGAAGACGAGAGAGTCGTTTCCTTAGTGGACAAGCTGCTCGACGTTGAGCAGAAGGCGGCGGCTTCGGCGCTCTCGGAAGAACCAGATACTGGTGACGATGGACGAGGTGACGGGCTTCCTTTTGGCGTCTCTGCCCCATTTTCGTGTGGTACACGTGGCCTCTTCTGCGTCTTGGCAGCTCTTGTCACTGCCCTACGCGACGCTGGTCGCCGCGCGGTGATTGCCAAGCTCGTGAAGCAGCGTCTCGACTGCGCTGTCGCCACGCTGAAGGATTGCAACGCAGCGGTGCCGAGCACACTCGACGAGGAGGCACGTGCGACCTCTGCATTGGACATTTCGGCGCGAGAGGAAGATCAGCCTATCCTCTCCATGATGACGAACGGCGTCGTACCGTTGCTCCTCGTTGTGCGTCAGCTCTGCCCGCTCATCGTTGGCGCCGAAAACAACATCGAAGAGGACTTAATTGAGTTGCTTCAGCTGGCGAGTGTCCGCTGCGTATCGCCGTCCGCGCCACAGGCACTACCGTCAACGTCACACCTACCCGCCGACGACCGCGTTCGTTTTGCGTTCCGGGAGATGATAGAGGTGGCGCCCACGAACGAGCGTGCTGATGCGACGTGGCGCGTCGAGATGGACTACCACGGTGCCACCACTGTCACGCTACTTAAGTCCGCCTCCTCCGGTGCCATGACGGCGGTGCACGTCCCCCTCCACGAGGGAGAGTCCAGACGATTCGATATGCCCGTTGGCGAAGGCTCCACCGTTATCGACGGCGGCGCGCTCGTGCTGTTTGGCAAGGGTCCCACAAGCTTCTCGGTCATTGCGTGCTTTAATCTTTCCGTTCAGCATCGTGATCACATGCTTCTGCGCGAGACCATCATTGCCGTACTCATGGCGTATGTTGACGCGCTCGTGCACCAGAGCACACAGCCATCCCCGGCCACCGCGACTGCGGAAGCAGGGGCCCGTCTTCGCGAGATCTACGTACCTGCTATGCTGCGAGGTGGTCTTACCACGCGAGTTCTTGAGTCCCACGGCATCGACCTCCCTGGCCGCAGTGAGCATCTGCCTGCAGCGGACGAAGTTCTCAATGACGTTGGTGAGGGGAAGCTGCTGGTTGACTACACGTTCAGTCTCATGCGCGCGAGTATTCTGCCGTCGATGCGCCCGGCCGTACGTGCGTTGCTGTGTCTTCTCGTCGCGAGCGGTGCGAGCACCCACCAGGCTGCGGAAGAGCTGAAGCACCTCTGGTTTAGTGGCGAGTGGGGCAGTAAGCTACAAGGTGTCACACGCGAGCACACGACGCGGCAGCTGACTGACCTGGCAAAGTGGATGACGCAGTCTGTGCACTACAACATCGAAGCTGCGGTCGAAACGTTCCGCCGTACATCGATGACAGAGCGGCGCATGGAGGCATCCCTGAATGAATCGCGCTCCATTTCCGAGGGGCGCAACAGCGTGTCAGTGACCAGCCGCCGCGGCGCAGTGCACTACGCAGACACGCTAGAGCAGGTTCACACGTTACTCGCGAACGGCGTCACTCCTACCGAACTGGAGGAGACTCTTGTGGCGCGTACGCGATCGACGTTGCACCACATTGCGGCGCTACAGCTTCTAGTCAAAATTGTGTCCATTCCATGCGCGGATGCCGCCCAGACGACCGTAGGCCCTGTCGTGGACACGCTGGTTCACCTGTCCGACCACACGTTTGCACCGCACAACGCAGACACCCTAAGCGGCGCCGGCTACGAGCTCGAGTGCCGTCTCCGTGGCACGTATCATACACTGTTGGGCAAGTGTCTACACGTGCTGTCAGCATGGCAGGAGCAGCACAGTACGAGTCGCCACGCTGTGCACACAACCGACACGAGCAGCGCAGAGCCGTTCGCCAAGAGGCCTCCAGCCAAAGTACCACTTCTTGAGGCGGCGCCAGTGGGCCGCCACATGTTGAGTTTGTTTGGTTTACTTTGTCATCCGTGGGACCTCGACGACTGTGAATTGTTCGCCAAAAATCTGTCGAACGAGGAGAGCATTGTCCTACAGCTGGAGAAGCCTCTTGCCGCATTAACGCATCACCTTATTGATTACTCAACAGTGACAACTCCGACGGATGCGCCGGTTACGGCTGCTAGCGATGTCACCACGGGAGCGCCTCTGGAGCTGCTGACAGACGGAAGCAATCCTCAAGGTAACCCACTGGCAGCCATCGACCTGGCCTCGCTGAGTCGCCCCTTCCCGAACGGTTTCTCGGTGGTCATCCCTCAGGTGCAGACGTCCACATCGGCGGATGGCACGGTGCTGAAGAAAAGTAGCCCCAAGACAACTATTATTTGCGCAGACAAGGAGTGGCCGCTCGTCTGGCGTGACGGTCTGCCGAACATGTTCTACTTCGAGGTGCGTCTACAGTCTGCGTCCACAGAGACGGCAGTGGGGCTGTCCCTGAATGCGCGTCAAAAGGATCTGACTGTTTTTTACGCCGACACAGGGGACACCCACGAAGCTGCTCTGCCCGCGTTCCACAATGGGGATGTCGTGGGGTGCGGCGTGCTGCCGGTGACTGGGCAAGTGCTTCTGACGCTCAACGGCCGACTTCTCCTTGTGAGCGCAGCGCCAAAGAAGGTAAAGAGCGTGCTGCCGTCGGTTCGCCTCGGACAGGCCTCGCAGGTGATTGTAAACTTCGGTACGGCGCCGTTTGCCTTTGACGGGCGATGCCTTCATGCGGCGTTGGACACCGAAAAAGGCCCATCCCAGTACATGGTATCCTCGATGGCTGGCGTGACGCTTCACTGTGTCACCTCGCGAGTGTGTTTGGCGCATGAGATGCGTCGCGATAGTGTAGCGAAGGGGTCGCTACGACATCACTGCTGCGTGGCAGTCTGTGACGCGGTCAAGAAAGTGACGGCATCCCTGCTGCAAATGAATTCGGGCGGCGACGCCAGCGCACCGCGCCGAGGTGAGGTCAACCAGCTCGTCGCGTTCTCGGCTGCCGAGCACATGGTGATTCTTTTTATTGCCACAATCCGTCGCGTCGTTCACGGCAGTCCACGAGCGCTCTCCGCCTTCACACAGAACGAGAGCGAGCGTCTGTTTGAGACCGTGTCGCTGCTCATGCTTTTTCCGTTGCACTCCATTCAAGTCGCCACGCTCTCGCTGCTGGCAGAAGTGGTTCAGTGCGTCCAGACAGTCAAGGAATCGGCTGCCCAACACCTCGTCGACGTACTTTTTGAGTATGCCATGGCTACTCACAGCGAAGCCGAGTCGACCGCGATGGTTCCGTTCATTCCTCGCTGGACGGACTGCGACACGCGCTTCATGTCCATCACGAGCTCCAAAACGGCAACAATGCTGCCTGAGGCTCAACGCAGTGCGGTGCTCGGCGCGCCGCTACCTCGTACTGGCACGGTGTCCTTCTCCGTTCGAATCACGCGCAGCAATATGCACAAGGGGCACTCTCTGAAAGGCGGTTACTTCATCGGTGTCGCGGTCGCAGGCCTCACCCCACTCTCTCCCAGCAGCAACTCACAGAGCTGGAAATCTGTCAAGCCACCGGTCGTTTGGGCTTTGCACGACATTTCGCCACAGCTCGCGTACGCGACAAACCCAACGGTGAAGCCCAACAACTTTCAGCGGACGTTTGGGCACGCGGATGTAATCTGCGTCGTGGTTGACCGCGACCGTGGCACAGTGGACTTCTTTCGCGAGAACGAATACCTGGCGCGTCTCTTCTCCGATGTACCGAACGACGTGGACATTGTGCCCTTTGCGCAACTCTACAATGACGACGCAGAGGCGCACCTCATCGGCGGCGAGATGACTGCCCCGCTGACGGCAGCGACCCTCCTCAGCTCTGTCTCCGTTGACGTGCTGCGTTGCATGCTGACGCTTGAGCCTTTCGAGGCGCTCGTGGCACGGCGCCTGTGTAAAGAGATGGACCAAAGCCCGTTCCCGCGTGTTTCTCTAATGGTGTTCAACAGCCTCCCCGATCCCCGGCTTCTGCGGCTGCCGAGCTCGCTGATTGAGTCCGGAACGGAAATCAAGGTTACCCGCCTCGTGGGTCTTGAATGTAAGTACAATCTCGACGGCGAAGCCCACTTCGAGTACTTACACAATATGCGCCGTTCCTCGCGCCTCAAGATCACTTGTTCTATCGCGCCGGACGTGAACGGGACCAACGCGTCCCTGCACGGGCTTCGCATGTGCGTCAGCAAGCTCGTCTCGGCAGCGCGACAACTTGCCGTGCCACTCATCACGACACAGGCTCTGTGTTACCTGGAGGGTGAAGCGCGGCAGGGTATTCTGGATGAAGAGAAGGAGCACTGGGCGTTCTTGTTCCACGGGGTGCGCGTCAACAGCTTCAAATCTGTGCGCGACGAAATCGCGCGGAGTAAAGCCCTGGGAAGAGCCGTTTTCGACCCACCAGGCTTCGAGAGGACGTACGTGTTTTCGGCCTCCCTGTCTCATCCTGGGTTTAGCTTCTCACGCTACTCCCGCTACCAGCTCGCGACGGTGCCGAGCGAGAACAAGAATATGATAGCGCCGTACATCGCCATTGCAGAGCCTGCGATTCCTTCTTCCGGGACTTTCAGCATTCGCTGCCAGCTGATGCGCGGTAGCAGCGGTCAGATCCTCGGTGGTGGCTACTACTTCGGCGTCTGCACCAGCGCGTTGACGTGGTCAGTAAAAGATCTGTGCAACAACACCGTTAATGTCTGGGCGATCCACGATATGGAGGATACGCCCTGGCGGCTGCGGCATCTCCTGCCTACTGCTACGTTCCCCGTCGTTGTCGAGCCGCGCTGTATCATTGTCAGCGGCGACATCATTCGCCTCGAAGTGAACCGCACCACGGGAACGATGTCTGCGTACCGCAAGCCTGTCGGCGCCCCTGAGATGCCTCTTGGTCAAATTTACGAGAATCTCCCCGCCGGGCCGCTCTATCCATTTGTGCACCTATTCAACACCGATGCTGTGGCGGTTCTGCTGCCGCCCAGCACTGAGGAGCTCGCTGTTCGCTTGACGGTACCGAAGCCTGTTTACTCGGTCGTGGACCTGCGCACGCGGCGCTTCTGCGATGGTTGCTACGCGCTCCATCACGAGTGCAGGCTGACCGAAATGTGGTACAAGTGCAACGTCTGCGCGGACTACGCGTTGTGCAAGTCCTGCTACGATCTCTTTGTACACTCCAAGCACACCTTCACAGAAATGGGAGAGGGCTCGATGGTGCACTCACGTCGCGCACCACGGGAGTTCACGGTGGGCATGCCCGTTGTTGTCTCCACGTCACCATGCGTGTACCTGCGCAGTGCGGCCTGTCGGCTTGAGGAGGACGACATTTGGACGACCGCGCAGGCGGTTGATGAGAACGGACTTGTCCTCTGGGGTCTGACGCGGACGGCGCGCACACAATTCTCCATCACCATTGAAAGCACGGACGGAGAGCCGCTCAGCCTCGACAGTCCTACCTTCGTGGGTGTCGGTGTCGCGGATGATGTGCTTCCGCTAACGCGTAAAAACATGCGTGCATGGTGCCACAGCCTGGCGAAGGAGCAAGTGTGTGTCTCGAACGACCCCACATTGCACTCGCCGATGCATCGCGAGAGCCGCAGCCCGTACGGGTTCCAAAGTGGAGACACGCTTTCCTTCGAGGTCAATTTAGCGACGTCTAGTGTGACCGTGTTCCGTAACTGGGTGGCCCTCGGCACGTGCCAGATGCACGCCCGTCGTGCAACCGGGGTGGGTACAGTGCCGCTCGTGTGCTTCGTGGCGTTCGGGCGGCCTAACATCAAGGCCACACTATTCTCGGAGGGTCCTGCGACGACACTGGCGCGCATCGAGGATGTCAAGGGATACGTTGTGCGCGCTGTCACCAAGTCCGGTCAGTGCGTTGTAGTCTCGAAGGAAAACTGCCGTCTGCCTCTGATGCCCTTATCGGACCTCCTCCCGATGGTGGAAGCACAGGGTGTGGGGTTGCCGACGGATCGCAGCCGCTGGCCGCTGGGATACACGTTTGTCAATAACCACATGATGCAAGCGCGGCTTGAACACTTGGAGACCTCTGAAGCGACGCAGGCGCACCTCAGCATACTGGAGACGGGCGAATCTCTCATCGTGCCCTCGCAGTGCTTCCTCGTGAACGAAAGCGGTGCACTCGCCCTAGATTCCCTCGCACGCTCCGGTCTATCGCGTGCGGTGTGGCCAAGCATGAAGAACTGCTTTGTTCTTTCGCGCTACCTGCTCATTCTGTCCTGTCTGTGCGAAAGCGACATGCTTTCCCCGCTGGTGACGAGTCTCGGCAGTGATATCATCGGCATTCTCAAGGGGCTCGCCTCGGTACAAATCAGCAAAGACGCCGCCACCGACTTTCTCACCGACATACGCAACACTGTGGCTCTCACCGCAGGCTGGGCCTCGTACCGGGGCTCGGAGGTCTGGAAAACGGCTATGGTCGGTGGAGGCCACAGCGGAAGCGGGGTCTGGGGCGTCAAAGGTGACGGTGGCAGTGGCGTGGGCGCCTCAAACGGTCATCGCAGTGGCGGAGGCGGCATAGGCGCGCTCACCTTCGTACCCACCTTGGGCACCGAAGAACGGCGGCGCCGCTACCGGCATGGACTGCTTGTTCACCTTCTAGACGTCGACCGTACTCTCAGCGGTGATGGCGTCCAGAGCGGTCACTTGGGCAGTGGCACCGTGTCCACACATCGCGGTGGCAAACAGGACGCTGTGTACCGCGTGCAGGAGCGCCGTGGGGACGTGCTCTCACTATGCGACATTGTCACGGGTGACACGCTGGAGAGAAATTTCCGCCAATGTGTGCCGCTCAAGCAGTGCGCCGGGGTGCCCTGGCACCTCAAGCCAAACAGCGTCCCCTGCAGTTTGCTGGAGCACAGTATGCGCGTCAGGGGTGGCGGTAGCGGTGATGTGCCACACAACGCCGCCGCCGTTCTCACACTTGCAGGCACTTGGGAGGGTAGCGCAACGGTCGGCGAGGGCCGCAGTGTTTCGTTTCGTCTCAACCTAACCAGCAGCTGGGCTGGCACGGCGCTGTTCAACTTCCCTGTAGGTAGTGGTGATGACGCCGTGCCATCGCCGCAGACGGCCTCGTCGACTACCACGTTGCACGCGATTTACCACCATCATCGACTAGAGCGGACTGTCACTATTTACGCGATCCCTCCCAGCATCGCCCACACCGTACTTGACGGTGTCATTCTGGGCGACGCGAACCGCTACGAGGAGGCACGTGCGGCCATTGTGGCTTTCATGGAAACGGACACGGGTGAAGGTGGTAGCCACATCCTCCTGCTCCGTGCCACACTCGACTACGATGGCACCCGGATGGATGGCATCTACAAGAAAGGTGACGAACACTCGGCTGCTTTCCACGCCAAGCTTCGACATCACGCGCCTCTTGTCTCGGCCACAACGCGTGAGCGGCATGTGGAGCCACTGCCGTCGTGTACAGACGCTGTGCTGACACCACCGCGGCATCGTGAACCGCCGGAGGTGATGCACCGTCTCGTTGTTCTGCTCGCGCATCATCTGTACCTTGTGCTGTGCAGTCACTCTTACGTATCGTGGCATGAGCTGGAAAGTACGCTCTTGCTCAACGATCATCCGTTGACGCGCCAGCTTGTGGGCAGCGCGATTGGTGCCCCGCAACTGCTGCAACTCGTGACCGATGCAGCGAACCTGATTCACGTGCCGAAGGTGAAGGCCTGGGAAGCTGCGACACTCGCACGGCTACTGACCGAGAGCTTTTTACTGCGCGTCGACGTGCTCAACATTTCACCGATACCACTCGTTTGGGACGCTCTCCACGCGGTCGTCGCCACCGCCCACAGGTGTGGCGAGTACTGCCGACATGAGTTGGTGACGCACGTCACGGCGTTTCTGCGCAGCCACGAAGGACAGCTTTCTCCCGAGGTCCTGCAACAGTTACTCGCGCTCCTCATCACTCAGCTGAGCAGCAGTGTCACGTGCCCCTCGGCGTTCGCTGAGGCCAGCCGGGACAGCTCGGCGTTGATGGAGCTCGTGCTCGCGTCCCCGCCTCTCATTCAGTCGAGCATCCACAATCTCTCCCTTGATCCCCTGAAGTGCCTTGTTGCGGTCTGGCACTCGCTGTCCGACGGGAGCCCGTTACCGAGGGCGGTGGAGTGCTCGTCGGGCAACGAGTGTGTGGCGGAGAGCCCTGTTCAGACCGAGTGCGTCTTTGGGGACTACGATGCTGACGTACTCAAGGTCGGCAAAGTGGTGAGCGGAGTGAGCGCGCCAGCCAATGCACGAAGCTACTATGAGGTGGTCTTGCCTGAGCACGTGCCATCGCAGTTCTCCGTGGGCTGGGGTACACCGCAGCACAAGGAAGTGCCCAGCCAACACGTTGGCAGTGACGCCGCAAGCTTTGGGTTCAACGGGACAGACATCCTGTCACCCAAGGGCCGCCAGGAGTACCGCATTTCCAGCGAGCCAGGCACGGCAACCGTGATTGGATGCCTGCTGGACTTGACAGAACACACTGTCGCTTGGTCGATGAACGGCTATCAAGGCCCGCCTGTGCCTCTGCCCATTTCTCTCAAAGGCAACGTGCTGTTTGCTTTTGTCTCGATCGGGGCCTGCAAGGGCATGACGATTCGCATGCGCGCGGAGCAGTTTGAATACGACCCCGATGGCTACACCGACCTCTCTGGTCGGCGCGCGCGACCCCTTATTCGCAACTTCGACCCGCGCGAGGCGAGCAATCTTCCCGTGCAGCCGCTAGCGTTCTACTGGCAGCTGGCAAGCTACTTGTCTGACACGGAGGACCAGAAGTCGCCTGGTGTCGCGTTCGACCGCGAGGCGTCCATGGTGTCGAATAACATGTCCGCCTGCACACCAATGCGGTCCGCTTCCATCTCCTCCCCCGCGCCAAAGTACCCGCTGCTGCGCTTGCTCTCCGTGTTCGAACTCAACGACTACACCCATGTCATTGAAGCGCTCGAAAGCTGTATGACCACCGCTAGCCACTACGTGGACCTTGATGGCGACGCCATCACGGGGCAGCTGTCGCAGAGCTTCGTCTTCCTGAAGCGCTTTGTTCGCCGGCAGTTCCGCCGCAAGCTGGTCAGCATGCACATGCAGTACCCGGAGAAGAGGCAGCCCTCAACGGCGGTCACGATCTCGCTCACCGAATTGTACTCAACCCTCCCACGGTCTCCCGAAGTGGCGCTGCAGCATACCGTCCTGGCCCAGCTTCACCGGCAGATCGGGCTTCTCACGGACGCACAGTGGATGTCAACACCTCTGTTTCTGGTGCATCTGTTCACTACTGAGTCAGGCCAGGCGCCGACAGACGCTGGCGGCCCGTACCGCCAGGTTTGGACGTGCCTCGCAGATGAGATTATGACACACCCAGACAGGTGCTTCCCACATACCGAGTTCCACCGCAACCCTCTGTTCGTCTTTGTGAACAACTCACAGCGGCTGACGCTTGTGCCAGACACGTACGCGTCATCCCCGTACGAGCTGACTTTGTTTCAATTCTTCGGCAAGCTCATGGGCTACGCCGCACGATCCAAAACCCCGTGTGCGGTGGACCTTTCACCATTTCTGTGGAAATTCCTGGTTGACGACACCTTGACCATCCGAGACTACTACACGCATGTGAACAGCGTCGTGGAGAAGAGCATGGAAGACGATGACTTCTTATCTAGTGGCGTGGCAGAAGACGTGATTCCTGGCTTCCAGGAGCAGATTGAGTGGCCAAAGGAAGAGGGTCTCAGCGAGAAGGAGGTTGTCGAGACGCGCCGCAGGGTTGCGGAAGAGTGTCTCATTCACTCGATGGACAGGCAGCTCAAGGCGATCCAAACCGGCCTTTGGAGCACGCTCCCACGACGCGTCGCGCGCTGCCTCTCGTGGAGCGAGCTTGAAACTTTGGTCTGCGGCACGGCGGACCCCTCCGTTACGGAGCTACGCCAGTGTATTCGTCTGAACCTCACAGGACCGCGCCAAAAGTACTTCTGGCAAATCCTCAGCGAAATGACATCAGAGCAAAAATCAAATTTATTGTGTTTCGCTTCAGGACAGAAGCGCCTTCCGCTCATCAGGCTCATCACAGTGTCGGAGACGAATGAGAGCGTTGATCATCTTCCGCGCGCGCAGTCATGTTTTTCGATAATTACGCTCCCCAAGTATCCCTCGTATGAAATGTTCAAGGAAAAGCTTCTTCTCGCTCTGTCTCACCAAACGGAAATGGATCTCGCATAATTATCGTGTGAAGGGGGGGGGGGCGTGGCTGAAAGGACTGCTGCGTCACGTTCAATCTTTACTCTTGCACCCTTCATCCGCGTCCCTCGTTTTTTTTTCTTTGTTTTTTTTTGTGTTAAGACGTGTCAAGTGGTTTTGGTGTGTATCGCCGTTTCCCACCTGGCGAAGTGCCTGGTACGTTTCGCGCATCACGGAACAGCAAGCACCCTATACGTTTTCCTTTTTGATTCAGATCGTCGTGTTGTTAAACGGTCTCGCAGTCGGTGCTATGTACTTTCGCACATTTCTGAACTTTGACGGTGCGCTTCTTCTGAAATTCAACTGCGCTTCCTGCCCTTTCTCTAAACAGATACCTCGACGCGTGCGTACGCGGGCACTCGAGTCATATCGGCCTTGGGGCCCGAACACGTATACGTGCGTCCAGGTATGTCCCGTTCTGTGCAGTTTGTGTCGTCTTGGAAGTGTGCCTCGCACCTGCCTTTGCACCACAACGGCGAGACAACTGGACAGTGTATTCGACTTCACCTTGGTGGTTCTGCCTCGGCTTTCGTGCTCAACAAAACTGCGTGCACGCACACACACACAATCATTCGAATGACGACGGTGAGCTTGGTCACGCCAACGTGTCAGTTGTGTGTCTCAATGTACCCAACATCTCCTCCGTCCTCTTTCTCGCTCCATCCCTCTCCTATCCTCTCCTCTCCTGTCTTTTTTTTTCCCCTCCCCTTGGCGATACTGTCCTGTTCTCATGTGATTGTTTTCGCATTCTCCGGCACTGCTCAATAGTGCTAGTGCGTGTGCTTTTAGATGATCGGCACCGGAGTGGTGATACCGGCTTTCCTTGGTGGTTCCCTCTTCTCACTGTGGGCAAGCGATAGACGCTGCTTGTGCATTTCGCGATAGGCGACATCAACGGCTGCAACGCACCTCCTCCCCTATCCCATAAACGCTAGGTCGCGAGTATTCTTGTGCACGGTTGTCACAGGGTTGTCACGTGAGAATGCTGCACCGGCGAGGCGCGAACTCGCCGTTGTTGGCGGCCTGCGCGAACGCGCACTCGTGGCAACACGTACTCAAGCTGTACGGTGACTGTTGTGCCACACTGCGAGGGATTTATACACCATCTAGCAGCGAGCTTCGTCACGGGCTTCAGCAGATGCCCAATGCGTGGAGTACCTCACTCTTCTACTACTCTGTGGTGAAAGGCGCGTGTGGCCTGGATCAACCAGAGGCCCAGGTCGTGACAGCCGCGATGATGCAATTCAAAAAGAGTGGCCATGTGTCCGCCATGAAGCGTCTGCTCGATGAAGACCTCGTGGATGGCAGTGTGCAACGGGCGAAGGCTGCTTTTGTGCTGACGTCATATACGGGGCTCTGGGAGGAAGCGCTCCAGCTGTCCCGAGCGCACCCGCATCTTGTGTCATCGCCGTCTCAGCGGCGGACGCTCATCTCTTGCCTCTGCAGTGCTGGCAAGTGGCGAGCAGCCCTTGGTGTCGTGCAAGCAAAGGGCTACGATGACGGCGCGGGCCACAACTCGGCTCTCATGCGACCCATTGTGAAGCACTTGTCCGTCACGCGCCACCACGCGTACGCCTTGCATCTTGTGTGTCGCGTGCTGTCTGGCGGAGACGCACTGGATTTGTCTCTTTTCTCCGCCATTGTGACGTCGCTGCGGAACCAGGACCAATGGAAGGCAGCGCTCGAAACGGCGCAACGGCTCGGCGTCTTCAGCCTTCCCCGATCGGAGGTGCAGCGGCACATTGCGTTGCTCAACCAGCTAGTCGCGTGTCTCTACGAGGCGAACCTGTACAGCAACTTCAGCATTCAGGATGTCGTGACGGACGTGACAGAGCGAATGGAGCCCAAGGAGGTTCTTTACCGGCCACTTCGTCGTGAGCAACAGTTTCGCCTGTTCACGCAATCCGAGGTCTTCGCGCGATTTCACGGCACGCTAACGCTGATCGATGGTAGTTTCAGCAGGGCCCTCCACCTTACACGTTGGCACACGAAAGGCGTCAATGCGGTCGTGACGGCCGCGCTTCAGCGCCGAGCGTCTGTGCTCGTGGTTGATACCAATTTTGTGATGCAGTGCGTCTCGAAGCATTTGCCCATCGAACACTTTTACCCTGCGATGGCGTCTCAGATCCCGTCCATGAACACCTACGCGGCACCTCTCTTGGTCGTGCCTTTCACGGTCATCGAGGAAATGTACTCGCTCATTTGGAGCTCTCACAACCGCCTCCGCCATTCGGTGAAGCTGCTTCTTTGGTCCCGTGTTGTCACTCTGCTACAGCGGCGTTCTGTCTACAGTTTTGCGCTGAGCTGTGAGTATCCGACGAGCGCGTTCGGCGTTTTGTCCAAGATGGCCTACGACAAGATGGGCGTCGGTGCACCACACGAGTACAGCGGTGACCCCGACCTACGTCTGTTGAACGTCTGCCTCGCTATACAGTACGGGCTCCGCCACCACGCCGTCAACACAGCGATGGGCACGGCTTCACCAGAAGGGCCCATGCTCTTTTCGTTTCTCAAGTATCACGTTCGGCGATACAACAACACCGTGAAGGGCGTTGCCACGGATCAGTTGATTTTCTGCTCTCTCGATCGCCGCGCTTCTCGAGCGGCCGCGGAGCTTGGCATCCAGTGCTTCCCTGACTTTGCCCGCAGTCCGCAGTGAACACGCTCCCTGCTAGGACGCTTTCTTGCTGACGCCAACCACCGCTTTTTTTTTTGTTGTTGGTGTTCCCTTCTTCTTCACACCGCAAGCGCGCCAATGTCGTCGCAAACCGTACCAGTAACGTGGGTAGTTCGCTTTGCGTCAGTACGCAGTGCCCTGTCCCCGTCCCCCCTCCTCCCCTTCCCTCTTTCATGCCGTGAGTCGCTTTTACAGCTTTGTTTCTATGGTAGCCACTTCACCGGTTAGCGGGACTTCTCCTCGCTCTCGCTCTCCGACTGATGTGAGAAGCCTATTTGACTCTGTCCCTGCCCCGCACGAACGCGTCGCCACGCCCTTCCCCACCCCGCGTGAGAACGCTCTCATTCCTTCCTCCTCTTTTTCGGTTCTTCGCTTGTTCCACGTAGAATTCACAGCTGTCTTGAGCAAACGTCAGTATGACTGCGTCCCCTTCTCGCCACTCGAGCAAGCTTGTGGATGAAGATGTTCCGTGTGTGGACTCTGGCAGCGTGCTGAAGCTGTACTACAATACGTTCTTCGGTGAGCCTTTCAACTGCATCAAAATCGTGGACAACGTCGACGTTCACATAGTCGGGTCGGGTACCTACTGTGGCAAAGGGACGAAGCAGCTCGTCAAGGAGAGCGCTGGGAAACTACACTACTTCTCATACCGCAACCGATTCAGCCGCCTGCCCGATGGCACAAGTACGGACACACGCTGGGGTTGTCTCGCGCGAACTGGCCAGATGCTGCTGGCGACCGCTCTTCTCCGATTTCGTGGCCGAACGGGGCCGACGTTCGGCGCGGAGGAGGCCGAGTCGCTCAAATCTTCCTTCCGCTCACTCTTCATGGACCGTCCTGACGCACCACTGGGGCTCCACCAGATTGAGGAAGAAGCGCACAGAGGGGGCGCGGACTACGCGAAGTGGCTCTCGCCAACACAGGTGGCGGTCGTACTGACCGAGATCGTGGAAAGGTACAGACACCAAGGAGGCGATGTGCCCCATGCCGTCTGTGGCAAAGACCGAGACATCAACGCGCCACAGCTGCGCGCTATTCTGGCCAACGGAGAAGCCGTGCTCTTGTTCATTCCTCTAGCCCTCGGCATTGATACGATTGGCAAAAAGTACGTGCGCAGCTTTTTCGAACTGCTAGATGCCCCGAGCAGTTGTGGTATCGCCGGCGGTGCGCAGAAGGCATCGTACTACTTTTTCGGACACCAAGGCAACAATGTGGTGTACTACGACCCGCACTACGTGCAGCGCGCGTATCGCAGCGCAGGGTCTCTCGGTGAAGCACGGAGCCGTTACAAGATGTCGAACATTAAGCAGCTGAACCCATTCATGCTCACCGCATTCTACCTCAGCTCCAATGAGGACCTGGAGGCTCTCATGCAGTTGGTCGCAGACATTAACAAGGACTTCCCCTTTCCTCTTATCAGCGTTACTGGGCGAGACAGCAGCGACGGCGCTGGGGCGCAGCCTGTCTCGAACCCACCAGGTCCCTCCGCGGCGGCGACTAACTCACAAGGAGGTGATTGGGCCTCCCCAAATCCGCTCTCTCCCTCAGTAAGCTTTTTGTAAGTGGAGGTTCCTCCTCTCCCCCGTTCTCACTCATTGTTGGCACTTATGTGTGAGTCCACACGTCTTTGTTCGCGTGTATGTAGTTTCGAGTCGTGCAAGCGTCTAAAGCAGCTAATGTGAACAGCTTTAATATGCTCGAAATCGCCTTGTTTATGGCAGGCCAACTGTACTCCCACCCCCACTTCTGTCGCCCAGTCCCCTATTTGCGGAGAAAGAGAAACAGCAGCCCCGCGCATCGAGCCCTGGCCCGTAGGGATGTATCTTTCCGTACTGGACACTCGCTCCTTCTAGTTTTTTTTTTCTATTTCATCCTCCACAATCTGGTGACGGGTATATACTTGTATTCGGCTGTAGTGTCCTGCAACGTGTGCGGAAAAAGCGAATTTCCTTATCGTGGTTCCCGGGCCTCGCGGTACCATATCGCTCACGTGCTTGAATACTCCATTATTTTGCTGAGAAGCGCGCGTGATAGCCGCGCTGTGCAGTCTGTTCGCTGCTTCCCTCTCTTTCCCTTCAAACATTGCTTTCTACACCACTACCATCAGATCACTCTATTATCCCCCCCCCCTCGCGCCTTACTTGGTTCTCTCTCTCTATTCGTGTCACACGTATTTTGTGTCGGGTATAGGTATTGACCGTCCATCGGTGCGCTGTGATAGAATCAGAGGCGGGACTCCCAGCGGCAGACAATAGGACAGGTGATCACGGGCCAGTAAGAGCACCAGACATCCATATCGCCGCACCTCTTGTGACAATGGTGGACCTTGAGCTGGGCGACCTTGTTGACCGCCTTCGCGATGTCGCCGGTGGTGTCACCACCGTAAAACAGCAGGCCGTGCAGCGCGTAGGAGAAGGTACGCTGCTCGTGCTTCAGCAGTGTCTGCGCCGCCACCCCACCATCTCGTTGTTGTTAACAAGTCAGTCTGAACGGCAGAGAGAGTGTCTTACCATGTTGCGTGACGCCCAGGAGGTCGAGCCCCATGCAGGCACTGCAAAGGAGATACCCGAGACCCTAGCGTGGATCAACGCGGCCGCCTCAGAGCTTGAGGTCGAGCGCTTGTCGGGTGTCTTTGAGGACGGCGAAAAGGCGCACGCGTGGTACCGCGAGCAGGAGCAGAGGCGTTTGGGCGTATCCGACACCCCGCTCTTCACGCAGAACCGCGAGTCATACGTTTGCCCGTGGAACGTTCTGTTCACTCTCCTGTCGGGCCCATTGTGTGAAGCCTCAAACAACGTCCTTGCCAAGGCGGAGCTGAAGATTCCAAACGCGACGACAGCGATGCTTGGGGCACTTCACGAGGTGAGCGTAGAGTGGACCAACAGCATCGCGTGGTGCAATCTGTTGAAGGAACTGAACGCGTTCCCAATTGGCAACGTGCGTGCGATCTGGCAGTGCGCCTTGTTCATTTTCCCAACCAGTGCGACCCTGGTGCAGCAGTACATTAAACGCGAAATAGAGGCACTGGAAAGCATGCAGCCGCTTCGGCAGTGTCACGAAGAAGACGAGGCACGCGCCATCTTCACGGCGCACCTGCGTTTACTCAACACATTCGGGCGGCACCTCGAGATGTGCTACAGTTGCAAGCTGTACGAGCTCTTTTTCGATTACCTGTTTGACTTCATTGAACCCGACAACCCAACACATACAGACAAGCTCTTTCGCGCGTGCTTGTTCCGCGACGTCGGCTTCCACCCGTGCAGCACCCCTCTGTGGACCCGCTACCTCGCTTGGAAAAGCGGGCACATTCGAGACGAGCGCAAACGAGTTGAATGGCGCCGCAGTCTGTTTCGGCGAATCCTGCAGATGCCCTTGCTGGGGACGGAAAAGGTCAAGGAAGAGTACGATGCGTTCGTGTCGTACGAGCTCGGTGGACGCATGGCGCCGCCCGAGAAGATCGAAATGGAGAAAATGTACATCCGCGCCAAGATGGAGGCGGTCGAGATCAACCAGATCCTCACTGTTCTGTCACCGGAGGAGCGTCTGACACAAGTCGTTGCCGGGGCGGCCTCCCCTCCGGCGTACAAAAGCGTCAACGTGACGGCCCCTGGTGCATTCGGCTTTTTTGGTGTCCCACCGGTGCTGACGCCGCAGCTGGTCGCCGCTTACGAGCCGCCTTTGTCCATTCAAGACGGCGTTCATGAGGCGTCATCGCCTTCGGCGCCAGAAAGCTTGGCTCACGAATCCGTCGAAGCAAGGGCTGATCACGCACGCCGGATGGTCGCGGCGTCCACCCGCCTATGGGGTCTGTGGGAGTCGCTGGTACGCATGGTCCGCGCGTCGTCTCTCGGTGGCGCCGCTCTGCGAAGGGACCGGGTGCGCGTCTATCTGGCCATGCGCGCTTGCTTTTTTGTCCGGAATGAGAGCAGTTGGCGGGAACTGCTCGACTACGTCGTTGACGGCAAAGCCACCAGTTACACCGAAAAGGAGCGTCTAGCACTAGCTGAAGATGTGCTTCACCTGCGCAGCAAGCTCAGCATGCGAGGTATTTTTTTCCTCATGTACGCGGCGAACCTGTTCTACCACGCGCTCGAACGCCACGGTGCGGCGTTTCGCATGCTCCAGCGCGCCGCACTCGACGAGCGTCACTGGCTGCTTGACTTTATCCGTAAAGTCAGCCAGTCCCCTGATATCTCTGTCGAGGCGCTGCGCGCACGTGAAGCTGCTCACGGTAGCAACGCGGCGAGCACACATCTACAAAATCTATGTGTTCTGGGCGTCAACTGGATGAGGATGATTGCGCACCAACAGGACCGTTTCCATACGCTTCTCGTGTCACGCTACATGATGCATCAGATCGACTTTCTCTCCCTGAGCATGAGCGCACTGAAGCTGCTCTTGAAGAACGACGTCATTCAAAGCCCTGAAGACTATCTCCGTCCTTTCAACGTCTACTCTGCCGCGTGGATCAAGCTGGAGGTGGTGCGCAATCAAAACTACGAGGGCGCGGAGCAGATCCTGTGCCAGTGGAAGGAGCACCTCCGCATGTTGCTCCGCTCCGCCAAGGCAAAGGACTGGACGACGGAGATGTGCGGTGCAGATGAGAGTTTCCACGACAGCTGTATCTGTCTCATGACCGCTGACCCCACCCGCGTGCCCGCCGTGCTGCGCTGTGCAGGGGAGCTGGCCGGCGTTGCCCGCGCAGATGCGCTACGGGGCAACTTCTTAGCGCAGTACGAGGCTATCCGACACCGCTTTTTCGACACGCCCACCCCGATTGAGAAGTTGCCGCAGGGCGTGCTTTCCCTGTGTAGCGGCGGTGTGCCGCCTGCTTGTCGCGTGCCATCGACGCACTACGACACGCAGCTCTTCACGCCCGTGTTCAGCGAGTCTCTTCCTGTTGGTTGGGACGGCCTTACCGATGAGGCAGTGCGCACACCGCACCGGCTGCACTTCACGGGCGCGACCAAGAGTGTGCGTGCACTCCCCGGGGAGGTGCGTCCGGAGGAAAGCCTGTGGGGACCCGCGCCGAACTCCTCCTCTCACTCCACGTCGTTTGGTGGCAGAGGAGCGGGCTACCTCGGACGAGGTGGGATCTCGCGCTACGTGCCGACACCCCGGTTCGATCATCTTACGAGACCAAACAGCGCCGAAGGCGAGTCTGGCGCTGGTGTTGCCCAGCGCACGACAAGCAGGCGCACCATAGTGTGCCACTCACTGGCGGTCTCGAGGCAGGCATTTCCGCTTCTCCCCGCAAGGGGATCTCGGACGGGCCGAGGCCAAGGGAGCACATCGGATGGGTTGGTTCCCCAGCGCGCGCGCCAAGTGTCCACCGACGCCATCGCCACCTTATTAACACATCTCCCGACGCGCTATCAGTACATCCCCGTGGAAGGTGACATCTCGACGGAATGGCTGCTCCGCTTTCTGTCCACAACGGAAGGGCTGAAGTGGACAGAGGGTATGGTGCGGCCGTCCACACCCTCCGCTGACGAGGCGCATGACGAAGAGGAAGAGGAGGAGGGAGAAGAGGGACAGGAAGGAGAGGAGGACGACGACGAGGAACGCGACGAAGAGCTCGACGAGGCTCTCTACGCTGCTCTTCTGGAAGAGATGGGCGAACTGGGACCTGGGTACGACGAGGAGTGCGAGGCGCTAGAAGAGTACGAGGGTCAAGGGAAGCCACAAGAGCAGGAGGTGCAAGAAGACCAGGAGAACGTCGAAGGTGACGCTGATACTCCTCAAATCAGTGATTCATTGAATGCATCGACGCAGGCAGAGCGAGCTCCATCGCCGCCTACGCCGTGACTCCTACCACCGATGGCAACCGTGTAAGTGTGGCGAATCAAGTTGAACACAGTGAGAGTTTACAAATCGTCCTCTTTAAACAAAAGAAAATGTAGAGCGAAGTCTGAAGCACACAAACACGTGTGGATGCTGCACGTTGCCGATGGACATCGCCAGCAGCCCCCGGCATTGTAATGCTATATACAAATACGTCTACGGGTCTGTCGGAACGGCGAGAGTGGGGGCGAGAACACGAACGCTGGTCGGTTTGGTGCTTCCCAGCTCAGACGTCCGGAGCGTCTACAAACGAAGTTTGAAACTTACGCGTGTCACCGCCCTCCTGCATTCCCTCGTCCGCGGTGGCATTCCCTATGGCGTTGCTCTTCTTTTGCGTTTCTGAACTCCCTCTCTCTCTCACTCACATATGCACACTGTGTTTCTCTTCTCATCACTAACCACCTAAACCGGAGCGCCAAGAAGGCACTCGAAAAAAAAAAAAAACTGAGCGGACCAAGTGCCCGGATATTTTTGTTTTTGTTTTCCATGTTTCGTTGCGCCGCATCCTCACTGCTGTTGCTTGCTCCGAAGGTGGAGTTTATTTCGCCAAAGCCGGAGGAGCCGATCGCCAACTTTGAGCTGAAGCCCATTGCCCCGCCATTGCTGTACCGTAAGCTGCTGAAGCTTTTCATTGCCAAGTTCGACACTGATGTGGACACAATTGTCAAAGCGTGGAAGCAAACCAAGTACGAATTTTGGCTCAACCGGGACGCCACGCCTGAAGAGGCGGAGGCGCTGAGTATCCGAGGCCAGCAGATCATCGAGGCCATTCGTGCAGGTATCATCCCCGTGTACAGCAACCCGAAAACTGGGCAGGTCTTTTACAAGTACAGCAAGGATACGCTCAACGCCGTGCACAACCAAATTGATCCGGTCTCTGCCGAGGAATTCCTCCGGCGCTTTCACGACCGCATGGACCCTGCCGATGTGGAGGAAATCAAAGCTAAGCTAAAAGAGGTGGGGCGGTGGACTGGCCCTGAGGAGCTGAGCTCGAAGGACCTGTTCCGTTACAAGACGAAAAAGAAGAAGGTGAAGTGCACCGATCCGGATCCTGAGTAGCGACAGTCAGGTGGTGTTTACTGTTGTGGTGATTCTTACTATTGTTGGTTTTCACTCGTCGCGCGTGAGTGTCTATTTCACACATTTAATGACGACACGTATTTGAAACTTGTAAAAGAACACGAACGACAGCGCAGTCCGCGAGCGCGGACACACACATGGAGAGAGAGATGCAATGTACAATCGTCTTTCTCAAATAAGCGGCGGTGACGTTCTGTGTGTGTGTGTGGGGGGGGGGGTTGCTTTCGCGCAATACATACGTTCACGTCCCACGTGTGCACATATAGACACAGACACAGACGCCGTGGAGAGCCACCTATTTTCACAAACAAATCCACCTGGTTTGTTTCCACTTTTGTCATACAAGGGAAAGAAGGCTTGGCAACACTCTCCTCCCCTCCCTGCTGCAGTGTCCGTATCTGCACCTCTCCTCCTCCTCCCCATCTGCATGCGCTTCTACATTTTCCATTTCTTTTTTCCTATTTTCACCGGTTGCTGCTTGGATTAGCTCGAACAATGTACGACGCGCGTCAGGACGGTTTTTTCCTCACCGGCGTGGAAACGGCAGTTGGTGCGACTTCCGGCCTGGCAAGCTCGCGTAGCCCACGCCCCACCTGTGGCACGGACGCGGCAGTGCGTGTGGATGAGACGGCGGTGGCTTCCACAACAACGCCATTGGTGGACACCGGCGCGAGCCCCGCGCGTGTGGAGCCCCTCTGCGAGTTTGTCGCCCCACCCGCACCGCGACTGGTGAAACGCAACGACTTTTACACGCTTTCGCAGACGGAGCAACTGCAGCACCGCCCGCTAAGCCAGTGGGAACGCCACATTATATTAGCGCGGTTAGAAAAAACAGAGCCCATTGATGAGGAGGCTTTTCAGAAGCGTCTCTCTGCGACACGTCAGCGCAATGAAGACGCGGCGCGCTCAGAGGTTGTGCAGCGCGCTGCTGAGTCCGACAAGGCACTCGCGAGCCAGCGCGAGCATGCGTTTTTGCTTGAAGAGCAGCGACGCAACGACATCTTCTTCCGCCGCCAGAACATTGTGCAGCTACGTCAAATGGAAACGTTTGTGAAGCGTGCCAAGAGCTGGTACAATATTGTGGTGGCTCACGTCTTCATCACGGCGCTGATACAGGAGCGGCAGGTGCAGGAGGCGCTGGAAACGTTCGGTCTCCTGATGGCGCCGATGGTGAAGCGGTTTCTCACCTTGCGTCGTCAGCGCGCAGAGCGTGCGGCGTTGCTGCAGCAGCACCTGCGTGACATCCCCTTTCCCACACCGGACGTGATAGGCAAAATGTACGGTACCTTCTTCGAGGGATGGCCGCCGTACCTGCTCGAGCAATTGGCTGTCAAGGCGAAGCCCATGTTCCTACGCAAGGGAAGTCCCTTGATGCACGCCGGTGACGTTGGACGCGTGATGTACATGATCACAACGGGCCGCATCTGTATCATCTTGCCCAAACGCGGCAAAGACAAGCGACGCGTAAAGGAGAATTCTAGTGGTGCGTTCGACATCAGCGCTCCCTGTTACGTGGGCGAGTTCGCCCTCGTGTGCAAGGAGCCTCGCTCCGCAACTATTGTCTGCGAAACAGACATTGGTTACTGGGCTGTGTTGCCAGAGGACTACGAGGCCGTCGCGCAGCATTTGAGTCCTGAAGTCGCCAGCAAACAGCGCGAAGCGACCGACGTGCGCCGCCGCCAAAATTTGAAACGGTTCTTCCCACTAACTGTGGTTTTCTTGCGCAAGTTCCCTTACTTTGAAAAATTTAGCGACGCCAGCCTTGCCATCATCGCCGACAAGGTGGAGCCTATTGTGTTGCACGATGGCGACTACCTTTTCCAAGCCGGCACGATTGATACGAACGCGTACTTTGTACAAGACGGCGTTGCCCGTCTACGCGATGAAAACGGCGAAGAAACGGCGGTGGCCACAGGCAGCTGCGTCGGTGTCTTTGAGTGTTCATGCGGTGTCAACGAGCCCAAGCAGTCGTCCATCGTCAGCGTGAACTACTGTGACATCTGGCGACTACCCCGCGATGTACTCATCGACGTCGGCATGAGTGAGCCTGGCGCACTCTTGCACTGTCGAACAGCTGCCAAGGCACAGCGCGCTGCTGAAATGAAGAGAAGTGCAAAAATCCCACCTCTGATTCGTGAGGACCCGTTTCTCTGCTTCTGTCTGCTCCCGGTGCATCTCAATCGTTTCTACGAGCTCTGCACGCCTACTGTCTTTCTGAACGGGGAGCGGCTGGTTCTCATGGGACAACCGTTCACGTCGTTCGTCGTGCTCAAGTCTGGGACGGCTGATGTGACGACGGCAGTGAACGGTGAGCAGGTCACCACGCGCGTCACAGCGCCGCCTACGTACAGTGCCGCTACCAGTGAGACAGCACGCGGTAACACTGGGGCCATAGGCTCATGGACCCACAGCACGGCGAGGCGTTCCACCTCAGCGAACATAGCGCGCGCGGAACCAAGCCTACCTTCCCTGATCTCGTTTGTTTTTGGTGCCTATGAATTCGCCTCCTCCTCTTCGCAGTACAGCTGCACCGTCACCAGCTTTGGGCTCTGTGAGGCGTATGTAGTGAATAGACACAAGTTTGAGGCACTGCTACCACCCGAATTGAAGAACGTACTTCTACGCAATGCAAAGGCCCGCGATCTTGTCGTGCGTGCAAACAAGAAGAAGGATGCGACTGTTCTGCGACAGCCGCCTGCAGGCATAGTCAGCTTCGCCCAAAACTACAAGACGCTCAAAGAGACGACCACCCACCGGGACTAGTAGCCCGTGTACAGGGCTGTGGTTCTTTTGACCACGGCGTCTCGCCTCTTTTCTTCCCGCCACTCTGTTTATCGATGTAACTATATCGTGTCTCGTTCTTGTTGCGTCCATCCAAGCGCACAGTCCCACACAGCGAAGCGAGCAACATAGAAAAAGCGACACAAAGAAGGTGTGCCTTCACGTGTGTCTCTGTGTGTGTGCGTGTGTTTACAAGGCAGGTGCCGCTCACACAAGAGAGTGCCAAAGCCGTCCACGGCTCGCCATGTGCGCATCCACAACGACCTGGAAAACTAGTACGACGAAAAGCCGCTGTCGTCTTCTCCTTTCCATGGCAACCGTTCGCTGGTGTGTCAAGAAGGGCATCCGAGTACCGCACATGTGTGTTTCCCGCTCAAACGCCTGTCGCCCAGCTCTATCACAAAGGCGTGTGTGCAGCTTGGTGTAGTGACACCTTGGAGACTTCACGGTGTGGTGGTGCCTCAGACCTCGCTCACCATAGCTGCCCCGCTCATGTGGCTACTAGGTCGTTTGCAACGGAGAGAGCGTAGGCGTATCAATGACAGTGTCCGTTTGAGGTCCGCCGACACTCTCACCAAGCTTGAGCAGTTTCATTCAACCGATCTGCCTCCCTTTCCTCTACGCTACGCTGCTGGCAACACTTCTCTCTCTCNACTTGCCCGTCACTGCACAGGCCACGCACCAGCCCTCGCACACTTTGATGTGTTGTCCCATGTGTTCTCCCTTTTTTTTTTTTCTCTCTCTCTGAAGGCTACGCGCGAGTTGCCGTTCCGATGCATGTTGGACTTGAACTTTTGTTGTGATTCTCGCTGTGGCAACACCAGGATAGCATGTTGGGTCGAACACTGCCGCTGATTGGGAGACAGCGTGTCACACGGATATAGGAGCCCACTCCCTTCTTCAACGTCTTCTTCTCTCACCGACCCCACTCTTCCGCCACATCCTCCTGTGCACCTTACTCGCACCA
Source organism: Wallacemonas rigidus (assembly GCA_030849045.1). NCBI lineage: Eukaryota > Euglenozoa > Kinetoplastea > Trypanosomatida > Trypanosomatidae > Wallacemonas > Wallacemonas rigidus. The sequence continues at coordinate 33,216 of JASAOL010000473.1, forward strand.
TTCCTCTTTTCTCAACCACGGTTTCAAGACTCATTTTTCCCATTTTTGATTGCCATCGAAAATTAATTTTAGAATCTCTCTCTCTATCTTTCTATTTGTCTTCCTCTTTTTCTGCAACCACACATTCCCTGACAGAAGTCACCATGTATCTTACTTTTACTTGTCTCAGTACAAGCCGTGCGTGCTGCCTGTCCATCGTGCTCTTCGCCCTCCTCTTCGTAGGCGCAGTGACTGTGGATGCGGCAAAGTGTCCACAAGGGTATGTTGCGAGTGGGAACACTTGTGTCCCTGACACGAACAACACCCTCAACTACTTCATTGTCCGCGCT